>JAUKNK010000040.1:205000-280000 GCA_030765055.1 Mantis religiosa | reverse complement strand
ATTTCTATCTGAAACCAATGGCTCAATTTATAATTTTTATCGATCTTGCACTTTTATGCAAAAATGAGGAAAAGTGCATGCAGTTTTTGTATGGCGAAAGTTTATTAAGAACTAGAATGTTGTGCCGGGAGTGCGATGCCATCGTACATCACGTAACAAAACGGGGGCGGAAATTTCAAATATTACCTGTGCAAGTGCTGATTACATACAGTTTTGCCAGCAAGCTGTCTTACGAGCAAGCTGTTGTGCATTGTATGTTCATTGACTAAAGCTTTATTTATTCCATTTTAAATGTAGATGTAGATTTTTTTTTTTATAATTTTTATTTGATTTACGTCCTCCAAAGTTGCCATATCGGATGATTGCTTTTTAAATATATATAAGAAAAAGTAATATAAGTAATATCGAAAGTTAACTTTTTAAAAGTAATGTAGTTGTTGGATCAATGTTGGCAGTGTGTCGGTGCATGTCACTTCGGCAGGTTCCGTCAGCGATCGTGTGTGCCTCCGATGTTGGACTTGGTCAAAATTTTGTTGGGGGACTTGTTCTAAAGAAGAGCAGGAAATTCTTTAGAATACGTCCCTCAATTTTTCTAAGTCCAACATTGGAAAAGCATGCATGAGGGCTGATTGGAACCTGCCGAAATGGCCATGAAATGGCACTGCTGCTAACACGGTTATTTGCATATGCATGTTGCCAACCTTTGCACCAGCATCCCAAAAATCTTTTTCAGAAAATCAAAACTTCACATGTGCCATTGTTAGGAAGCAGCTAAACTGTAAAATCTGAAAATAAATATTCCACTGAGGCCCTGGCATCATTTCAGCTATTTCATTCATTATCCAATATGACTTAGTGTTGGAGGATGTAAATTTAAAAATAAATCACTTCTGATACAACATACCCAAACATATAAGGATTAAACTGCAGAAAGGCGGTGTAGATTTACATTGGTATGGAATAACATCCCAGAAACAAGCCAACTGCGGAGTTCTGAATTACCTAAACACTGCTAAATATTGCCAAAAGATTTTCTTTTTCTTGTTATAAACTAGGGATACTGTAATGAATCAGTGATATGAGTTTAAAACTTTGCTTCTCATACTCTCATCTGAACTATTTTTCTGATAATTTTGTATCCCTCAATTGAACAAGGTAAATTATTTCATCAAGAAATTCGAGATTGACAGATACCAGGTTCGATGGAACATGACAGTGGACTATTGTTGGTATTTGAAAACGGAAGTTCCTTAATCATGACTTAAAATGTAAGTCAGCGCAAGCAACTTTCCCATTAAGGAAAATGTAACTTTACACCTTATTTTATAGATATACAAATATTTCTGTATTTTTATGAACCATGAATTTTGCTTTTCTTTTAACCATTTTCTACCATTATTACATAAAAACACTGTTTACAAATTATTTGTGAGAAAATCTTACATGATAGAGAGAAATGGAAAGCATTCAATTTAGGAAACCAAAATTAAACACACCTTTCAGGTCGCAAACTGGCTAACAAAAGTTATATTTTGCAGCTAATGTAAGAATCTGTGTGAAATATTGCTTTTAGTGAGTCGCTTATGCAATTTGGAGTTTATTTCCTTATATATGACAGCATTGCTAGTTTGCTTACGTAGTGTTTGTATTTTCAGCGAAAGCATGCTTTCACTTCTGGCAATGCTCCAGCCATTACATCATGCCCGTCATTTTGCTGTGCCGCCTTTCTGCAGTTTAATTGATATTAGAAAATTGTGATATAGGAACTGCATACATTGTTCATGACACAAGGGTACAAGATCAACAATATTAATGTATCTAGTCAGAGTGAAGTTTTATTTTCTGAATGGCAGGGACTGATCAAGATATTCCTTTTCACAATAAATGGTGAAGGTACTGTCTACTCCTCACAAGAAGACAAGAGACGAATGAAGGGCAGAGGGGTTTGAACTGTTATCTGCTCTGTTAGTGGGTCTGTTTACTAGGAAATGAGTGAGTGCGTATGAGTTACCCATGCTGCCATCTAATGTTGGTTGCGGTAACTGTAGTGATAGGTATTATGCAAGGGTGAGTAATGTGACAACACTTGGGCATTTTAAGCGTGTCTAGCATCCTTGTGATACTGGGAAGGGGAGCATAAACACCGTGGGGCCAGCGAAAGTGAGCCCAATAGCATAGATAGTATGTCTGTCTCACGTTCAAGGGGGTCCTGAGTTCGAATCTTGGTCTGGGTGAGTTATTTGGTTAAGGCATTTACTGGAATTTTTCCTTATCTTTAAGGAGAAAGTCTGGTAACTCTAAGCTCTATGGACCCTGGGCTTATTTGAGCATAATTTCACCCATTTCATTGTCCGATATGACTTGATGGAGGACATAAATTGCTTTAAAAAAAGATTACATTACACATTCCTCTAGCTTGCCTTCTTGTGTTGGGGACAGTAGTTTGCTTCTAACAGTTTCACGTGTGGTGGACACAGTTTAAATACAGTCTGTAAGAATCTCTGGGGACATTGGTTTAGAGGTTGGCAGCAAGTGGCTCTGCAGCTATCAAGGTTACCTACATTGTTATTCATGGGCAACTATGGTAGGTTCTGTTATCACTTGTTTTAACCAGTGCTGTTGGATTTTGAAGAAATTTTTACAGAACAAAGGAAAGAATATACAAATTGATGCATCCAATTCCATACTGAATACGATCTGTATAGATTTCAATTTTCCAAGGAAACGTAGTGAGAGCTGTGAAGATTTCCTCCTTGGACCCCTGAAAATTAGGTTCTTGCTGCATATCTCAAGTGCTTGTGTTACTGGCCCTCTTAAGTTGCCAATGTGAGAGTAATAAGCACTACCATTCTTAGGGGACTACATCTGATATGCGACCCTAAGCTGTATTGTGCAGCTAAAGCTTGATACGTCATATCTTGCCAAACTAGTTATGTTAGGTTGACGCCTGCCTCGGTAGCATAGATGGTAGCATGTCTGCCTCAGGTTTGAGGCGTCCCGAGTTCGAATCTGTCAGGGTGAGTTACCTGGATAGGGTTTTTCTAGGGTTTTCCCTTATCCTTAAAGACAAATGTTGGGTACCTCTAAGCTCCATGGACACATTCGAGCATAATTTCACCCACTTCATTCATTGTCTGATGTGACAATGTTGGAGGATGTAAAATTACAAAGAAAAGTTAGGTTGACACTCATTCCTTTATTAGTGTTGCCCACAGATGTATTTGTGCTACAGTAAAAACTGCCTAAATTAGAACAAAATCGTACAAACATATCCCCTCTTCATTTTTACAGATTTCTGTCTTGCAGAGTATTGTATTTTAAGGAAACAATATGAACAAATTGATGTTACATTCATGACTGTCTCACTGCTTAGTGTTTGTGTAAATGCATAATTCTGTCTACATTTGTAGAAAAAGGATTATATATTTTTCCATGAGGGTACACCTGTCTTGGGTCATGCAATGACCTACATAGGAGGGTGGTAGACTAAATAAGATACAATGAAAATACGGGGCTATAGCAAACTTAGGAATAATCAAATCTTTGAGGAACTTATGATAGTTTTGAAAGTCCATTCTGTTTGTATGACCAGGAAGGAGAAAACAAATGATTGCCCACTGGAGAATAGTTCAACTGCTAATATTACTAGTACTGACTCATCTTAAGTAAATAAACAGTAAGAAATTGGTAAGAGTAGGGTCTTAAATGTTCTGTGTCCTTGGGGTTTGCGCATGTTGGCAACCCAACATGCAAATCATGTACGTTGTCATAAGCATGTAGTCTATATGATCTTCCCATTCATCATTGGTTGTGGAGATGTTATATTACCAATCCCAGTTCATCATTGGTTATGGAGAATATGTGGAGATGTTATATTACCAATCCCAGAAATAATGCACTGTATGCAACGGCAGTATACTTCTTCAGGTGTTGAGGGCCCTCAGCCTTAAAGCGTAGTAGAGGGATGTTTTTTTATAAGCAGAGAAGTGAAGCCGTAACACCTAATTGTGGCAAAAGTGAATCAAGACTAGTCGAGTATCAGCTGATTGGAGCGAGAGCTCTTGAAACATGTCCTGTGAATAAACAGTGTGAGTGAAGCAATGTGTCAATATCTTCTCAATTCACTTTTGTATTAATTTGTGCTTCACTGTCCCTATGCTTCTTCCAAGTTTATACTTTGACCTAATTATGGGTTGGCAGCAGTCTTTACAGCTCATGATCTGAATTTGTTTGCCTTGAAATAACCAACTCCCATCTTTCCTTAATTTGCTATCTTTTTTTAATAAAATATTGTCAATATTAATATTCCATTCTTTACAATGCCTTTTAGTTTCACAAAATTTCTTTAATCTACCATTCTATGCACTTAACAGCAACTCATTTGCATATTGCAGCCTTGGGCTGGCTTGTGTGTATGATTAACTCCCTTCAAACTCTCATAGGGATCAACTTACAACCCTGCCAAAATATTCTAGTTTCCTCTTCTGTAACTTCATCCTTCTGCAGTTTTATACAGAATGTTTTATTTAAACAGCTCCTTTGAAATACAGTAGAACCTCACTTACCCAGATCAACTGGAACCAAGGCTGATCCGAGTTATCCAGAGAATGACTGAAAAACGATTTAAAAATGCATATCACCAAAGTATTTTAATGGAGTTTAAAAATTACTATGGGCATGCTTTCACCTAAAAACAATACTGTGACTTGTGGGTTCGTGAAATGAAAAGTCCAACTACACCACTCAACAATGTTCTTTATTTCCACCGACTTACAGTTAAACTCTTGCCAATTACACAGAATTTCGTGCTGCACACAATTACAATTCACCAGTTCGTCCGTTACAATTTCACTTGGCCTCGCGGTTACGTAAGCTCCGGTACACATTCACAGTTACGTACAGTCTTCCGTTGCGCAATCTTCTCGTACATTAACACGTCACTGACTAACTCTTACACCAAGAACTGCGACTGTCTCCTCACTCACTAACTGACCAACTCTACTCTACTCTGTCTGTCTGTAACCCCCTTTATATAGGAATATCGCCGACTTCTGGTGTTTACAGGATTGTTCCAGTAACAGAAAGATCGAGAACCAGGTGTAAGGAAACAGACGGCACGAGCATGTTTTTTCTCCCGACCGCCGCCTTGTCACCACAGACGAGTGGGAGGTGTGGCTCACACGGACCTCCCCCAACTCCCGCTCCCAGCTGCTTCACAGGGTGTTCCAGCGCTCGCGTTACACTGCTCCCTCCTCAAAGCTGTTCGCCCCGAACAGCCCCATCGTAGCGTGCGAGGCGGTCCAGGTGTACCACCAGCATCTGCCCGGAGTCTGAGCCAGAAGTAGCGCTGCCGTAGTTTGTGAATCATACGGTTCGCTCCCAGGTGTCCTCCTGAAGTACCGGCGTGCACTTCCTCCAAGACTTCCGGGACCTTGCTCCGGGGAAGTACCAACTGTTCTCTCTGCGCCTTCCCATCGGGTGACTCCCATACCCGGAACAGCACGCCCTCTCTGGTCTTCAACGAGTCCCATTGGGCCCAGTGCGACTTGTAGGTGGCGCTCCTCGGTGCGATGTCCTCCCAGGTTGGTCTCGTCCCTGCGTCCACTTCCCTCAAGAGTGGCCCCAAGTCTGCGTCCGCCAGCTGCTCCCTCCTCAGGCCTGCGCTATCCCAGCCTTCAGCAGGCACTGCCACAACTACTCGGACTGCTGCGGCACGCTCCTTCTCTTCCACTCTTGTGCGCTCATGGCCGTCCTGGATCTGCGGTAGGACACCTCCAATGTAATGGTCGCTAGCGTCGGTGTCCACAATGAAGGCGCCACCTGGTTGTGGGAAACCCAAAATTGAAGCACTGCACAGGGTCCCCTTCGGGTGCTGGAAAGCGTCTTCGGCGTCCTCCGTCCACACATAAGGCCGGTTTTCCTCCGTCAGGCGGGTGAGGGGTTTTGCGATGTTGTCGGCCTTTTCCTCTAAATCATTAAGGCTGTCGTCTACTTGACCCTTCCGCTTGCCCAGGTTCGTGACGTCATCCCTCACGCCGGCCAACCGTTCCTCAACCTTTGCGGCGAGAGCCTCGTTCGCCGCCTTCATTTCCGTGGCCAGACTGCCGTTCGCTGCTCTCATTTCTGTGGTTAACTCGGCCTTCATTTCTTCCATCTCCGCGGTGATGTTGTCGTTGGCCGTCTTCATTTGTTTCAACTCGGCGATGAGGTTGTTTGCCGCTTCTATTTTTGCAGCGAGGTTTTCAGTTGCCGTCTTCATTTCTGTCAGTTCTGCCTTCATTTCCATCATCTTCTCCAAAATTTTCTCCAATGCCGCGTCCATGGTTGTAATGTTCGGTGATGTTATCTTCCCGCTTCCTGACACCAGTGTGACTTTGTGGGTTCGTGGAATGAAAAGTCCAACTACACCACTCAACAATGTTCTTTATTTCCACCGACTTACAGTTAAACTCTTGCCAATTACACAGAATTTTGTGCTGCACACAATTACAATTCACCAGTTCGTCCGTTACAATTTCACTTGGCCTCACGGTTACGTAAGCTCCGGTACACATTCACAGTTACGTACAGTCTTCCGTTGCGCAATCTTCTCGTACATTAACACGTCACTGACTAACTCTTACACCAAGAACTGCGACTGTCTCCTCACTCACTAACTGACCAACTCTACTCTACTCTGTCTGTCTGTAACCCCCTTTATATAGGAATATCGCCGACTTCTGGTGTTTACAGGATTGTTCCAGTAACAGAAAGATCGAGAACCAGGTGTAAGGAAACAGACGGCACGAGCATGTTTTTTCTCCCGACCGTCGCCTTGTCACCACAGACGAGGGGGAGGTGTGGCTCACATGGACCTCCCCCAACTCCCGCTCCCAGCTGCTTCACAGGGTGTTCCAGCGCTCGCGTTACAATACATTGTGCACTGTAATAGTCCATGTATTTGCACTGTACACAAAATAGCTACAAATTAGCCAGTAGTAAAAAAGACTGAGCTTCTGCTGTCTCTGTTTAATGCCTTGCTGAAGAGTAGCACAATCTCGCGTCAGCTTTAACATTAGAAGTTAATTTGACAAAGTTTCGGCTTTACTCTTGAAATAAAGCATCAATTTCTCTCGGTTTGCTTCTGCTTGTGCATGGGTCATAACCACAGTTGATTCAACACTGGATCTGAATACTCATTTTTATTTTCACTAACACTGCATGATGCAATAATGCCTTATCAGAGCATCCATTGATATTTTTAAGAATGTTTATAACATTTTCTTCTCCGATCTTGTTTTCTGGCAAGTCTCGCACACCGCCACAATTTTTTCCATGGCATTTATCAAAGTTTCTCTTTCAGTCTGGTCCCAAATTGGTGGGCGAGTTCAATGAATTTGCCTATTGGCAAGAGAATTCAAGTAATACACCTACTGACAGTCTTTCTGGAAATTATGACGTTTACTGCAGGTTTCAATGTGACGGGAAGGCACCGCCAATGGCCTATGGTGCGAAAACATTAGCCAATCAGGATGAGGGGGAAGGTAGTTGCATGTGGAGTGATACATGTCAGCGGTGCAAGGTTATATGAAACAGATTAGTGTTTGCTGTACAATTGTGACATTCGTCAATGAATGTCAGTTCACCCTACTCCTTCCGCTGTCAGAAAACACCTCTTCACTCTTCTTTTGACGCCTCCATTTCACCCGTTTGCAATGCGACTGGCAGCATTGGACAATTGATGCATGCTGCCGCTAGCTTTGTATAGACACATGATGATGCACATGTGTGCTCTCTAGCAACAGACCTTGAACTTCCACACTCTGGTCAGAACATTTTGTTACACATGCCACAATATTACCATCCTGTCACCGGTTTGCACATACCAGACTCTGGCTCGTTTCTTTTTGAACGCCCCTTATTAAATAAGAAAATAAAATCATACTTCAAGTTGCAAGAATATCCAGATCTAGAATGTCTTGGAACATTTGAAGCCTGAGGTCATTATGACATTGAGAGATCTGTCATCACTCAAGGACCAGTAAGAAGTGAGGAAAGATGGGACTTCCATAACTGCAGAAACTCAAGGACCAAAACAAACTTCTGAAGTAGTAGAAATTTAAAACTTTGTACATTTGTGATTACTAGTAGTAAGTGGAAGAATACCTATAGTTAAGGCAAAAACTAAGAAAATGGACAGACGGTTAAAAGGAAATGCATCTTTCACTGAGTGCAGATAATGTAGATGGCAAAACAAGAAAATGCTGATCAGTAATATCTTAGTATGATTAATTTTGAAACAGATTAAATAAACTTAAAGTGACAAATCATTGAAAAAAAGATAAATTGGCTAGTGAGCAAATTGACAGCTAGGTAACAAATATGTGAGCATTAACAGTTACAGAATTTTTTTAAATAAGGCTACATAGCTAGGAAAACAAATGAGGTAACATCAGCAAGCTACTGAAATAAATGAGACAAGCTCAGTTAGCTGCTGATTAACCCTAAAATGGTCAGTTATCTACTGAAATGACTAATCCAAGAGCCAGTTAGCTACTGACATAAGCATTAAGATTTACATCTGAACAGCTTAATATCAGACAAACAATTAAAATGAGATGCTTAAAAAGGGAACTCAAAATATAAAAAATTGTATTTAACGGCAAAATTAGTTTGAGAAGCCAAAATTAAATTGATAGCTTAACTCAGTGATGGACAGCTAGTTCATGACTCAGTATGTAGTCATAACATAATGCACCTGAAAATGCACTCAGTCTGGTCATTACTAGCTAGAAGTGAAAGGATAATTGGAAGTACAGTTCAATGTTGGAGCTTTTATGGCATTATCTACTAATTTATTGGTTTTCCAGAAAACTGATATCTTTCAGAATGGGAGGGTGAGTTTGCTGATCCATTTTCTGTCAATGTTACATTTGCTAAAACTGGGATTGGAAAGTGAAACCATTCATCTTCAAACACACTTAATTCTCAGAAAACAAGCATTTGGTTGGGCGTTATTTAGTCAAGTAGTTGTGGGTAAAATTAAATGTGCGTGCACCTTCAATCTTTTGCTGTGGCATTAAGGAAATATTCAGTTCTACACATTTATGCAAACTATTTTTCTCAAATAAACATTGTGAACTCCAGAACAAGTTGCTATCTCTCAGATGACTTTGTTAGTCCAATTACGAATGACCATTACAGGCATTACACTACATTATGAAATTATTGTTAACTAATGTGGAGGAGAGGAGGAACAATAGGAAAAACAAGCAGAAGGTTATGTATATGTTAATTTACTCTCTTAGATGATGACTAATGGATACAGTATAGTAGTGAACTGCTCTCAGCTGTCGATGCAGGAGCTCTACAGTTGTAACTTTTACTTCTCTCTAGCATTTTTTCAACTAGAGGGAGTGAGTGTTGTCATTGGTGCTCCAAGTTTTACATTCTCTCACAGGTGAGCCTTAGGCACCGATGTCTGGGACTACCTCATATAATCCTGTAGGCTGCTGCAGGGATGGTTTTCTTTGCAGTTGGAATGTTGATTGAGGACTGATGGGTGTTGAAAGTTCCCAATAAATTCTTTTTGCCCTTGAATCCGTGGGTACAAAACTTGCAAGTTTGGAATTTTGTAAAATTATGATTGAACTAGGACGGTTTGGGATTGTGCAATTTCTTTGGCATTGGATTTAATAATACCCTCCTTTAGACATTGCTTGGAATGTTGAGATGGCGGATACTTGCCTTACATGCCATTATTCAACACTTGTTTCATTGAAAATTATTTTGCATACTTTTTTTAATTTAATTGCTGCAGGTGAACTAAAATTGTGAAACTTATAAATCATTACTTTTTCTAGCAAGGTGCAGAGGCCCACAGTCTAGATTTTGTCATCTGCTACATATATTTCTACCAAACATAATGGTAGAGGGCGTAATGCCCTCAACTTGTATCTTATTGGTTGAGTTTAAATTTCGGACTATTGTGGTATATTCCTTGCGTGATTCCCTGGGAAAATCTTGAGTCTTCCCCTCACAAACACAATAAAGAACATTAAGTTTTATGCCACATGCGAAAAGAAATAGGGGATGTGAACATGCTTCAAAAATATTTTTTAACGGAAACCTTACAAGTTACGAAACCTATATTTCAAGATATATAAGTATCATACAGGCTTGTAAGGTCTGTATCTTACAGGCTTTTGTTTGATATTAATTTCAAAAATTCAGCTGACAATTATGGAAAATGATTGATCAAGATGCCCAATTAATTCTCCATAAATCCTAATATCAATTAAGGCCCCCTTTTTATGCAGAGGGTGTAGATAGAAATACTGTTATTTTGCAGCAACTTTCATGTTATTTGTGAGGGTTGCATTGTGTTGTGTAGATGGTACAACATTTTCTTCTGTTCACCTTTGGCTTTGTTAATGTAGCTAAAGAAATGGCAGTAAGTGATAGCTTAGAAACTATCATAATGGAAATGTGTGCACAAAAAACTTGGTTACAAAACTAGCTGATAACCAAAGTAAAATGGAGAGAGCATTTAATTGAAATATGTGACAAAGTAAACCGAACTGAAAAATCAGATCAGTTACAAGAGTTTGTAGGCATAATTCATGTTTGCAATGCATATAGGAATGTACATAATTATGTAAATAGTCATAATTTACCAAAGACCAGGAAGATTGTAACTCTGAAATGTACTTGGACCTTTCAAACATAAACCACACTCTACACACAATTCATACCTTGTAAAGCACTGTATTCTAAACATTGCCAGATTGTAGCACCAGCTTCAGTGATAAACAGGGGACTATTCCAAGTGATTCCTTCAAGAGATAATGAAGGATTAAAATGATTTCATAGATGTTGCATATATTAAGAAAAACCTTAGAAAGCAATTGGTAAAATGGTTAAGAATGACATAAGGAAAACAAACTACCATACATTTTGAATTTTGTTCCTAAGCATTACAGAGGACAGTTTGTTTGAAAACCGTATACAAATTGAATTATACTGGTTGCCAATCTAGAAAGTGATTGACATTTCGTACGGAGAAAGAGGTGATGTTGCCGCTTATTGCTGCCACGTGGAGAGCGCGATAGGATTACACGTGCAAAGGTGATTCAGTTGCGACTGCAATTGGTATTTTATTTAGTACAATGCTGTGCACAAAGACAATAGTACAGTTGTGGATCTACATGCAAACGCTAGAACATGCAAGAACACATCAATGTAAAAATTATCGTAACAAAAGAGGCATACCTGTGACGTTCTGATGCTTATTGAAGTGGGGAAAATGCCGCTTACATAATTTTTTCCGGGAGTTTCTAATTTATACCCCAATGTCTTTCTTCTTTAAAATACTTTTCTTTCCCAATCTTAACCTTAATGCCCTTACTGAAACCTACAGCAACAGGAAGTCCTATCAAGCACTTAGAGAATGGAATACTAGACTGTATTCTCTCACAGAGCATATTTCCCGTGTATGTCCTTCAGTTGGAATACCTTTACCAAATATAGTTTTATTTGGTTCCTGAGCAGGTTTTCGCATGTCACTATATTTAGACATAATTAAACATTCATTAAATGCAATTGCAAATGATCACAGCATGCGCACAGATACACGAACTCACACACACGTAAACCAAGGCAAATTGCCACAAATAAAATGCAAAGTAACTTGCCAGTGCAGGATTTCTAACTGTGAGGGCATTCTGTTTATGCAGCACTATCAGAAGAGAAATAAAAACCTGGGTATTGTATTTATTGCAGTGTTTGCGTAACTCGCACGCCAGTCATGCTAAGCTCATGTTAGAATATCGGCAATCAAGGTTTAGCATCTAACATTGTCATGGAAACGTCTCGACTCTAATTGGTCCCACTAATCGTTGCCATGACAACCGTTATGACATACTCATCTCCTCCCATTTATTTAGAGCATTCTTCCATGTGGTTACTGTCAATCACATTCTAGTTTGGCGACCAGTATAGCCCCATGTTTAATACATCCCTGAAAGAAACCTAAATATGACAGGCTATTGCTTGAGAATTGCAATAAACCTTGCATATCTTATCCAATGCATGATCAGGAAATAATCTGTACTGTGACAAGATTTTTCAAGAAAACATTGTACAATTTAATAGTTGCTGATGTTGCATGTTAGAACTGCTGTGGCTGCCTCCCCCTCCCCCCCCCCCCCCCCCGCCAAAGAAAAGGGAATGAATTTCCAGTTTGGTGTGCCAACTTAGTCATATTGATCAATCATACATGAAAAGCAAGAACAATGAGGGCCAGCATAATACACTTCAGAGCAAATGAAATAAAAGTTCCATGAAACTTCATAACCAAAATTCATAGGGCAGCAGAGGCACAAACTGCAAATTCCGGTAACTCAAGAATGAATTGTAAAAATAGCAATGTAATGATCTGACGACATGAGAAACTACAAATTTTTCACTGCTCCAGAACAAATTTGTTTTCCTTATCTACTATGACAGTTTTAAAAACCACCTAGAACATAAAAATGTTCTCAAGAGATTACATGAGTGTAATATCACTGAATTTAGAGAAATGTAAATTTGTAACCAACAAAATTTGTTACATTCTTTCACAAGAAGGAATAAAAGCTGATCCTGCAAATAACATGAATACTGAATCTCAAGAATCAAAATCAAAATTTCTAGAAATTTTCCATTACATCAAATTTCTGTTAAAATATACAGACAAAATTGTATCAAGGCTTGTTTTTAAAGGAATAATCCAAGTGGAACTGGCCTCTAGATATCAGCAAATTTTGAAAACTTAAAAATAGTATTTCATAACAGCATTCTGCCCGCTTTGGTAGCGTAGATGGTAGCATGTCTGCCTCACGTTCAAGAGGTCCCGAGTTCGAATCTCGGTAAGGGTGAGTTACCTGGGTAAGGTTTTGTCTGGGGTTTTCCCTTATCCTTCAAGACGAATGTTGGGTAACTCTAAGCTCCATGGACCCTGGACTTATTTGAACATTTCACCCAATTCATTCACCGCCCGATATGGCCTAATGTTGGAGGACGTAAATTACAGACAAAAAAAACAGTATTCTGAAGTGTTGAAGTCCAGACCTTCTGTACTACATTCTGATTTGTTGATCAAAGTAATGTGAGCAAAAAAAAAAAACTGCAAACTGGCTGCACTGTGTTTTTCCACTGGGCATGTGGAAACATTACACTGCTGCTATATGTAAGGTCCTGCTGCTGTTTTGCCCTACAGTGTGAAGTGCAATAGTGAGTTGATGGTGGTGTGTGACTGAGATGCGAAAGGACTCTCACCTTTTTCCGGGGTAGTGCCTAGGATGTGAGCATGCCATCAAAGACGTTTGCAATGGTGGAGGAATAAGTTGCCATGGCACAATAATAAAACTTTGAAGGTTGTAGAGGAAGTAGTTGAGTGTGGTCCTCGCTATTTAGTAATAAACAGAACACAGCAAGGAAAGGAGTTTAATTTGTCAAGTCCTATTGCAATGTAGAAGGGGCTTATTATAACTGAAGTCGTGTACAAAATCTCGGAACGGCATGCCCCTAGTTGAAGCGAATTCAGCCTCATAGGCAGCAAAAATGCTGATTTTCAAATGGAATGATTTTTGTCCTTGAATGCTACCAGACCAGCAACCAATAGGAGTCCTGTGTTAAATTGCATTCCCCTTAATTGGGGTGTAACAAATGCCAAGTGAATCTATCTCTAATAAATACTACAAGCTAAGACAAAAATTCAAGTTCTGCAAACAGTGATCCAAGAGGAAGGTAGGGAGTAATGTTTCTAATACAATTGTAAAAATCTCAAATTTTTAGCTCTAGAGTTCTAATAATACAAATAAATACCAATATATTATAATGTAAGCACTGTAATGACAATGGTTGTGTGTGTGCATGCATGTGTATGTATTTGTTTTTCTCAGAACTGAAATCTAGACTATTAAGATGTACTAAAAGAATTTAAACAAGCCAATTTGAGAGAGCAAACAGTTCACTTCCTGTTATCCTGTAGAATGCTTTGTCTGCAGAACATGAGCCATAACATAATATGCTTATGATTGCTTTGTAATCGGGAGTGGTATTTATTTGCCATAGAGTTCAAATTACTATTATTCAGTTGTTCCTTTAAAAAGTAGGAAAAAGTATCAGCTGGATCAACTTGCAATTGAAGTGGGACATCAGGTAGTCCGACTGCCCCCTTACCACTACCAGTCCAATTCAATTAGTTCGTGTGGGCTGAAATAAATGGGGGTGCAAACAGAAATGACACTTTTAAACTTAAGAATGACTTATTTACGAAGAAATTGACAAGGTAACACAAGACTGAGAAAACTACGTGAGATATGTACAACTACAAGAAGGTGTCTATAAAAAAAAACTGAGAATAGCAGGTGATGAAATTTTGCAGCCTATCATCCTGAATTTGCAAGACTCAGGCGGAGATTTGACAATGGCAAATTGTCCCTTGGCATAAGTGACATTGACATCTATATGGATAAGCCACTGGCAGTTCCATTGAATTAGATAAATAGAATAATTTGGATACATAGTATACTCAAACTTACTAGAATTAGTGATAAAATATATAAAATATTTCAAACAAAATGGAGAAAACTGTAGTAAACTTACACAATACTCACTCTGGAAGTTTAAAAACAGCACAACACCAGCAATCAGCAAAATTCTGTAAAAAATGTTTGGAGAATGGTACTCCAGTGCTTTGTAACTTGGAACTTAGAAAGCAAAACCTTTTAAATTTTAAGCTCACTATGGAACCTCAAACCAAACCATGCAGAGAATGAAATGAGTTCGTAGTGGTTGCATAGATACATGGCAAACTTTCAAAATTGCATATTTATCCATTTATAAATTTGCTGCGTTTTCACTAAATTTTTGAAAATAAAAGCTAACAGCAAGTAATGCTTAATGATTACATTCTGAAATATGGAAAGATGAAGGCATTGCTTTCAGGCAATTAAGCTCTACGCTTGCCAGTAAACATTTTACAAACTCTTTGTATGGAGGCATAAAATTATATCATCCTGTGCATACTATTCATAAAAGAATCTGAGAGCAAATAATGAAGGAAGTAGAATCATGGAAAAAATGGTTGATGCCAATACAGCAAATAAGATATAGGGTAGATAGTCAACATGAAAAATTCAATGCCATGGCTGGGATTTGAACCACGGATCTCCTGGCTTCCATCCAGTCGCTCTAACCCATTGAGTTACCATAGCCAACATGCTGCCCTGACATTAAATTCTCCATTTGACTCATATTTCCCTGGACTCTATCAAAAATCTTGGCCTATATACGGCTAGTATGAAGAAATGAATAATTTCCGTCAATTAACTAGGGTTTTCTCCAACAGAATATATGCTTAAAGCATCAATGTTATTTGCCAGTTAAGAGTAAACATCTGAGGACATTTAAAATTTGCCATTAGAATGTTCAGAATGTACAAGCCTGTATGATATTTGGAGTGAAGGTTTCAAAGAGTTGGCAGAAAATAGATGTAGACATTTTGGGGATGCACAAAACTTCATCTAGGGAGAGCAGGAAGGGAAGTTTTGGTGATGGAGAGTGTGGAGTTTTAGGGCCCATGGTGATGGAGAGAATTTTAAAGTATTAGTGTAGGAGTTGAAAGCTAGTAAAACATATGGTCGTAAAAGAATGTGTGATATGAAATGGAAGTAAATATTTAACAGTTCTCTAAAATGATACAGGATTGAAAAAGATTGAGGGGTGGATATGCAGATTATTGTAAATTTGAGAGTGAAGTGCTAGCTTGGATGTGATAAGGGACATTGATTTTAAAAGATTTTGCACAAGAATTTTTTTGGCTACATCAGTGGCGCTTGCCATCTGCTGCTGTCATGGAATGGCACAGATGCAACCATACTCCATTTTTAAAACTACAGTAGAAGCCCAAAATAGGGCTGTCCAGAATACCACAAATTTTGATTTAATGCAGGGTAAATATGTCCCCCGAAAAATAAAACTGCATTTTTTAAATTTATTTTTATTCACTTTTTTCCTTTGGGAAGTTGGGATTATAGATGTCTTCAAAGAGCAGTTCTGCAATACAATTTTCACCCATGGAAACAATAGGTTTTCTGTAAGGGCTAAAACATTTGTCTGCAGGAATTCTAAGACCTGGGAAAGTTAAAATATTAATTCAGTCTAATATTCAGTTTAAATCATGCCTTTTGAGTGTAAAGCTACGTGTAGAATACCAAGTGAAGTGCGATCAATTTCAGTACTGGAATACGCCTCCATTACTGGTAATTGTATTTGGAAGAGCTGTACTTTATATTACATACCTTCTTATGTACCTACCTACTGTAATTATTGTGCAAATGTTTCCTTACAGTTCCGCTGGATCGACTTTTGTCACTTCTAAGCTTATCTTTCGATATACCGCATTATCCTTATAATTCGGGGACAAAGCATGTCGTGCAACAACTCCATTATTTCAGGCTTCTACTGTACAGAGGTTTTTCTTACCAGCTTTATGAAAGCATGTGTTATAACTGGCCACCATCCATACATTTTTGACACTTCTTGTACTTGCTGTTCAGATTAAGAAATGCTGGCAGTTTACTGGCAGATGTTTTGTTGGCTCTTCTTTCTAATGTGACACGGTGATTTTTTTCTAATTCTTTCACAATTTTTTATATTTTTACATATAACCATGATTTTTAATATAATTTACTTTTTAGTGCAATTTCGTGTTGGAGGGCGTTCTTTTAATGTTATTGTTTATTTACTTACTGCGTAATGTAGCCATATTGAATTCAGTGCAGCCAAACTATCCTTTTTTCTCCACTGTACACAATGGTGCCAAGTCTTACTCTGTGCAGAATTTAATTCAGGATGGCACGTTGGCCGTGGTAGCTTAATGGGTAAGAGTGACTGTACGGAAATCAGGAAATTCATGGTTCAAATCCCGGCCATGGCGTTGAACTAGAAGTCTTATTAGCTAAAATGTAAATTTAATATTGGGTATAAATCATACAGTTGAAAGTGCATAGCAACGGAGATAAAATGAACAGGTTTGAAAAATACTTTAAATTATTTTCAGGCTTCATTATGGCACCTTTTTATTTAAAAAATAGGAGCATTCCATATATGGCACAACATGCTGTAAAGGTGTCACACTCAACCATGTACGAGTCATTTCATGTCAAATCGCACAAATTTCGGGGAAAATTGACCTTCATGTCTCTGATTTCATTGATATTGAGTTTATATGTTCTATGAAGGAAAAAATGAATCACTTATTTTTTGATCACACAGAAGGAATTATCAACTTAAGTGGAGATTGTTACAAATATTTTTATTTGTGTAACTTTTTTTTTTTTTTTTTAAGTCTCTGGTTTAATTATTCTGGCCAATAAAAAGCATTAAACATTTGGGTATTTTGCGTGCATCATTCTGCATTAATGTGAATATATCTGGTTATTTATGGCTCATTTACTAAATTGAAATGCATACTTCATTTGCACATTAGACAAATATATTTTGTGTAATATTTGTTTTCACAAAGGCATTAAGATTACAAATGTCATTATCAATGCTAGCACTTTGCTAAAAAAAAAATAATCCGAAAAAATTTAAAACTAACCTCATGTCATATAACCTCAGGAAAAAATTCAGATTGGGATTCCAAATAATAAGAGAGAAATTAAGTAACTTATCAAGTCATGCAGCACTGCTTACAAGGTCAGGATGCGCACACACACACTCACACTGTGTGCCAGCTGACTGCATATCTTGCATTGCACTGCCGTCATCACCTACAAGCTCATTTATTTCTGTTTCCAGAAGCTTGGCCGTACTATTAACAGTTCTCTCTGATCACATTCATCACACGACATTCCATAGTTTGAAATTCGTCACGAATTTACACTTGCAGTCACCACATATTTTGTTGCATTGATTTAAAATTAATCATAGATCGGTTAAGGAGTTTTAATATCCACCACTCTCCCTTCGCTTTGCAACAAATATTTTTTTATTACTGCCTGAGATACAGATATTGGCACAAAAGAATGCAATTTTAAAGTGCCTCGCACCATTTTTGCTTGTTGGTATCTTGATTGAAATACATTATGCTCCTTATTTTGACTATCGCAGAAAAAGTTGAAAACTACATTGGAAATGTTCTTCTCGGCCCAGGTGAACAGTTTTCTTGGAGTTGTGATAGGGTCTATTCCAGGCTGAAGGCTAGCTTTCATTGCAAGTCTTTTAACAATACCACCGATGCCATCACAAGGTCCTTTTCCGTGGGATGTGGCAAAAAAGTGCCACTGCTTGTATTTGAAAGTCATTTTCACGTAAACAGATGTTTGAAAAATTTATTTTATTTTTATACTGAGTACTTGACCCATCTGAAAAGATATATTACTTTATGCAGGACTCAGTTTGTTTCAGAAACAGTAACAGTTTTGTTTGGAAAAGGTGGGCAGCTCTGGTGTCGTGTTTTAAGCATTCAGAAATAGCAACAAAGTTAAAATATTTTATGTCACTATTGTCTTTATAGTAGACCACAAAAGGATGAATTGTGGCCTGACTATTGTTCAGTGTACCCCCTGAACAGAATCCTGAATAACAAAAGCATAATTTTCCGAGAAATTGGCTATCACTATGCATTTGCCTAATGCCAGATTTTCTGTACATTCCCGCAAAAATAAATTCTGCTGCTGAGCTATGAATGTATGTGGAAGTAAATTTCTGAGTTTTGATAATTTGCCTAGAAAATCCTCTACGGGCGATATCAAGGTTTCTAAATTTGTGCGATCCAGTCACCCACTGTCTGTAGGGAATCTCAAGAGTATCTTGTTCATCAAGCAGTTGTAAATTATTTGTTATATTTTCAGTTCCTGGGCAAGCTTTACATGCCTTTAAAAACTGTTAGAAATATGGGGGGTTGCAGACGATGTGTGTCAAGCAGTTCTTATAATTGGTTAAAATGGGATTTGAATTTGCAGTGAGATGATAAATACTGATTCCATCAAGCATTAATTTGACATTTTCATGATGAGCACAAACACAAACTGAATGGGTTCCACTAGTTCCAAGAAGTATACATTCCTTAGACCTTAATTCCACAAATTTTGAAAACCCTATTCTGACATCCGGATGCATATCTTTAAAGCTTTGGTAAGTTTCCTTAAGATTGCAAAGCATCAATCTTTTGTGTTTACCGATTCTCTTACCATTTTCTTTAACAGAAACTACATTTTTTTCTGCCAGGCATAACCCTACTCACATCAGAATTATAAAATTCAGACAACTTTTTAAATGTAGATGGGTCAAGGCTTTTTGCTGCTTTGGTGTAAATGTTGTTTTTATTTTCTTGTAAGAGCAACTGTCAAAAAATAGTATTTGTATATATTTTGAGTTTTGTCATCAGTTTCATGGAAAAAAATTTACTAGTTTCTGTATTATTTCAGAATGATGTGAATTTTCATTTGAAGTGCGAAACTTAACCCCGAGGATAGCGTTTTTGCAATAATTTTCTTTTTCTTATGGGTGATTCTCCTATTGCCACTAAACTCTTTCAGTTTGCTTGCTTCGTCTTTTGTGTCCATACTTACTGCATCACTGGAGGATGAGGAAAAACTATCACTATCTGTATTTTCACATTCTTGTACTGCACTTTCACTTGCAATTGGTACACATAACTCAGTTGTACTTTGTTGCTTTGGAAGTTTAGAAATTTTCTTGTGACAATTGTCGCGCACTTTCAAATCGCGAGATACGTTTACGCCTTCCAGTTTGAGTTTAGTGAGCATTGCTGAGGTTACTGGCCTTGACTTTATGCCCTACTCTGTGGTTAACTAGTTTGAATGGATTAAAACAGTAACAATAACTCCTATGAACCAAATATGACAGGATGAAAAACAACTTCCACACTTCAGAACTTACACGAAATGTCAGTTGACAACATACTGAGGTTTCAGCTTATTATGCATAGATGTAGATCTGAACGGTAAACACCGGAAGTAAAATGATAGCTCGTCCACGTTTTCACAGCACTCTCGGTCCGTACGTGAATCACCTCACGCGCCACCAGTATAAGTATTTATAACATGGCTTTATACTTCGATCCCATTCTGAAGCCAATGAAGTTCCATGCACAATATTTCAAAGATTATAATGACATTTTTTCCATTTTTATAAAGCAAAATGTTGCTAATTAAAACACATTTTGAAAAACTTACCCCCCTAAATGGCATCCATTTATTGTTTTCACTGAACCTAAAAAAATAGCATATTAAACTGCAATATTTGTACTCCATAATGTCTCAAGCACTAACATTTCTTTAATCATATAATCCTTGTTATAACGATTTTCTAGAATACAGCAGGCAAATATACAGAAAATATAATATTCAATAAACTTCTAAATAATCGTGCCACACTAAAAATAAAATAAGACGGGTTATTTAATCTCTTCTAGGTGTTACATAAATTTTTTTTGGAGAAAATACAAAAAGGTCATGTCTCAGACGTGTTCGTTTTGACATGGAAGTGCTCATATGTATATCTTATAACACATGGAACAATTTCTACCTTTGTTTAAACAGTCTCACTTCACACTTTTCACAAGCAACAAATGGCCTTTCCTTAGTCAGGAAACTTACATTGTCCTGTATTTGACACCACATGGGAAGATGCTGGATGCCATCCCATGAGGAACTTCTGCCATGGGCCCTCTCTTTCGTTTGTTGCTCAGTTTTCGTTCATTCCATTACCTGGACGACCTCTTTTCAGCTGTACTGTCTTCCCTGCTCTGCACAAAACATCTGTGATAGCAATCTTGAAATCAGAGGCGTATGTGTGTACTCATTATGTTTACGACAGAATCCAGACATTGATAGCAGCCAAATCAAAGAGGTGGAACATTATTTTATGATACTACTACTTAAACTTAATCTGGATCCTATAAAACCCTAACATGAATTAAGGAGGTCTACACCTCCCATTTAACTGTCATATATGATAACATTAGGACAAGGAAGGATTTTGGAATGCAAAGGAGTGTCAAGTTTCATCCTGTGTCAGTAATAATGGTAATTGATTTGACCTTCTTGATATGTTCCTTATCTGATTATGATGCAAGCACATCATTGTTGGCAGTTTCATCATGACATCTCAGAATCTGTTGTTTGTTGTTTTCAAATGCTAGGCTTTGGCAATGAAGCCATTAATCTCTGTTTCATATAACCTTGCCCCGCTGAAATGTATCACTCCGCGTTCAACAACCCTCCCCCTCGCCCTAATTAGCTAATGCTTTCGCGTCATAGGCAATAGGCTCTGCCTTCCCGTCACATTTAAACCTGCAGTAAATGTCGTAATAATTACCGGGAAGATAAATAAAATCATACAAATAAGGATATGAAGGCATGCAAAAATACAAGTTTATAATTAACTGAGCAAATTGAAACAGAATGACAGCAATGAAACTGAAAGAGTTTATAATGAAAGGCCTTTGGCCTTTTCCACTGGGAATACTGAAGATATGAATATTTATGAAGCATTTTTGCAGCATTTAATAATTTAAATGTCTTGTTCTGTTTACTGGGTATCTGTTCCCAGCCGTGCAGGGTTTAAATGGCCACCGGCAAAGCGGTTAAATGTAACATAGCATACAATGAGGTCTTGACATGCGTGTTATTTAGGTTATAATGTAAAATATGGAGCATGCCATATATGGCACACCATGCGGTAAAGGGTTAAGCTTTGAAGAGATGCTATGATGAAACTTAAAAGCAGTGGACAAGTTTGAACCATGTAGAAGACATGACACAGAAGAATGCCAAGAAGTATCATTTAGTTATTAATATTTCTTATGGTCTAGAATTATTTAAATTCGAAAGGCTCTTTATTTTTGTTCATTATTGTTAGACTCCCTGCATTTTTTGTTTTTAGTTCCACCCTTATGCTGGTCATTTTGTTGCTTATTGTAACCTACTGTCCATTTTAGTAAAAAAAAAAATTCTGCCATTCCTGAGGTCCTGGATTCTCTTCCACTCCAATTATAAGCAGTATGTTTACAATTTCTAGCCCTAACAATGTTCAACTTCCTCCATTGCTAGATTAGCACTTATTTTATTTGTTAGGCTGACATTGTGAACCTGTTACACTTTTTTCATTCTATTTTCAATCATATTTTCACAGGGTAAACCCAAGAAGCCGGTATCAGTTGAAAAAAAGATAGGAGGAGAGAAGAATGGAGAGAAGCGTATTGTTCTCCTTAAGAAACGAAGGAATTACTACCCAACAGCAGACAAGTATGTATTTCTCAGCATTTTACTTCTAGTGGAATATTTTACAGTAGTGATACTTTTAGGTGAGTAATTCACATATTAGAAGAATTAGGTGAGTAATTCACATATTAGAAGAATTTATTGGTAAGGAAATGCAATCCTATACTAATACCAGTGTTTTTCAACCTTTTTATGACACGACCCTCCCCAGTATAAAAAAATATTGACCCCCAACCCTTTTTTTCATTTATGTTAAAACTATATAATTGATACAAAAATTTTAGGCTTTTGCATAATTAGGATTCGGATATAAATATATAATTAAGTACGTAAAACATAATACTAAATCGAATACACTGTCAATTGATAAGTAACAAATACAAACGTATTTTTAGGGCCAAGACACTCAGCGCCATCTTCTGGTATCACTCGGAACTAGTACAGGTTCCGTGAAAGGTCCACAAGTTTTGAAAGTTTCGTTTTCTTTGAGATCATTCTTGCTAGAATGCGCTGGCCTATAAATAGGGCGGTCGATCGCGGCCGTGGCAGTTAAGTGCAAGACCACGAAGGAAGTGGAATTGCAAGCAAGACTGCAATAAGTGAAAATGATTTGGAAATGAAACTAGGGTGTTATACAGGCTGTGTGTAAGGTGCCTTGGAGTTGGAGTAATTGTAAAGTGATTTTTGAGCGTGAGACACTCGCAATCGTGTCTATTTAGTTGTTTGAAGAGCGTGAATCACTTGTTTTAAGTTTTACGTGTGAGTTGTTATAATTGAAAATGGATAAATTCCTTAAGAGATCAACCATCATCTAGCAGTAGTGGAATAAAGGATAAGGGTCTGTATGATGACAATTTGATACTGTGATCGAGAATAACCGCAGTGCATAATTTGCTTGGAAATTTTGTCAAGAGAAAGCATGAAGCCATCAAAGTTGGTATGCCAGCTAAACACAAAACATTGTACTGAAAGAAATAAACCCGTGAAATTTTTGGAAAACCTCTCGGTATTGTCGAAAATTTCATTTTACCGGCGGTTTTAGATATAGCAGAGATTATGTTGGGCAAACAGGTTGAAAAGCTCAAAAGTATACCTCTCTGACAATACCATCCAATGCAGGATAAGCAATATGGCGACTGACATGATCAAGTCATAGAAAAATTAGTTTTTTTGTGTCCTTCCAGTTTGATGAATCAACGGATATTGTGGGTTGTGCGCAGTTTGTAGCTTTTGTGCATTTTGGATCCAAAGAAATATTAATGGAAGAAATACTATATTGCAAGGCACTTCCCATGAATACTACAGGTCAGTGCTTGCATGACATGTTCCTTGAAGCTGCGCAAGATATGAATATTGATCGAGCACAAAATTGCATTGCTATTTGTAGTGACAGAGCAAAATCCAAGAGGATTTATTGCTAGACTGAAAGAGCAGATGCCAAACACTTGTTGGATGCATTGCTTTCTCCATCGCCAAGCTCTCGTAGCTAAAACCTGGCCACTAGTATACAGTCAAGTTATAAATATTAACATTGTAAATTGGCCAGTTGGAAAGAGATTGAAAATGGAGGCGAATGTATTTGAAACTAGTCTCTCATAAATATAAACAAGTGACGAGTATTAATAAACCAACTACAAATAGTTTCTGAGATTGTAAATTCTATTAAAGGAAAAGCGTTGCTTTTCCATACAGAGGTTAGGTGGTTATCAAAACGCGAAGTACTGACCAGAGTTATGGAACTTTGTGCTGAACTATTAGTATAGTTACAGCAAGCCAAGTCACATTGCTTATTTTCTGACTTATTTGAGCATTTAAATATCTTGAATAAAAGTCTTTAAGGACGGGATGAAAATGTCATTACAGCAAAAGACAAACTCCATGGTTTTATAAAATAAATTGAATTGTGGTCATCTATAAATCAAAACAACTGTGATTCATTTTCCTTTCATTGAAGAAGTTGGAAGCGAGCTAAACATTAACTCATATATCTGTGATGAAAATGGTGTTACATAATTTCAAGAAAGAATTGTCATTACTTCTTAGTGCAAGAGATATCGGGTAGCTCTGGGCAAATGTGAATCTTAAATCCGTTTTTAAATGCAGCTATAAATGAGGCAAATCTAGCCACTAAACTCTGAGAATCTGCTGTAATTATCTGCCGATAGGATGTTACACTTGAAATTCAAGCTTGAACATTTTGATACCTTTTGGTTAAAAAGAAAAATGTAATACCTGGAATTAACCGAGGCTTTGAAGTTTGATTCCATTTTCTACCTCATACTTGTGCGGTTTGGCATATTCATCAATGAGCCAAATAAAAAGTAAACTAAGAAATTGCTTAAATTTGGAAAACGATTTAATACTTAATGTTGCAATAACGGATCCACGATGGGAGAAATTGATTGAACAAACTCGAGCGCAACCTTCACATTAAAATGAACAAGTACTCAAAAAATTTTGTTTTATTAATGTGTTTGTATAAATAACATAAGTTAATATAGAATAAAAAGAAGTATTTCAGAAAGTGGAGTGCCATTGTTACTAAAATTAGGCAAGTGAGTCAACCTTGTATATACTTTTCTCCACTTGCAAGTTTTTTATGAAGACTAGTTTCTGGGGACTTCTCCCCTATCGTCAGTTCTGTGGTTGACTGATGATGCATCCGGTGTCTGCATCTGGCTTGGTGTCGTGTTGCCATCTAATGTCCTGGTAAGTTTGATGACGTCATTACCGCGAGAATTTCAAAATTCATCAAGAGGTCCTGTTTTTTCGTAATAAATGTTTTCCACAATCTGAGTTTTTTTTGCCTGTTTGATCAGTTCTATTGTTTTATGTTGTGATTATCTGACCAAAAGTGACGTGCTATGGCCGACTTGTCCATTTGTTGAATTTAATATTTCTGAAGTGTTCTTTCATTCTTGTTCCTAGATTCCTTTTGGTCTTACCAATGTATATCTTGTCACAATCCTGGCAACTCATATGGTAAATGCCTGATAATTGAGTTTTCGGTGTGCTATTTTTTAGAGGGTGGTTTAGTAAGTTGCAGATGTTGTGTTTGTTTTGAGGGGCTAATTTTATGTTGAAGCTCTTAAATATCTTTTCAAATTTTTTGAAGTATTTTGGATGAAATGTAAATTTGCCATAACTGGTGTTTGGGTTTTCTAGTTTTTTTTAACGTAGTAATGTCCCTTAAGTTTTTGTTTCTTTTGTGTCTGTAGATCAGTTTTTTGGTGAAATTTGTGTTATAGTTCAGTTCGGCAACCTGGTGTATGTGAGCGTACTCCTGTTCATATTCTGTTTTTGTTAGCGGAATGTTGATTAATCTGTGAACTAAACTATGGAATACTGCATATTGATGTTGTACTGGGTTGAATGGGTTGCATTTAATGTAATTGTCAACATGTGTTGCTTTTCGGTATATTCAAAATTGTAATCCTCTTGGTGTTCTAATGATTTTCAAATCTAGAAAAGGTAGGCCATTCATCCTGCTCTACTTCAATGGTGAAAACTATGGATTTTTCTTGTAGGTTTAGCAACTTTATAGCATCCTCGGTTAGTCTTCTAAGGGACTATAGCAAACACATCGTCGACATATCTATGCCAACATTTGAAAATATGTGGAAAGGCTTTAGTAATGTTTGTTTCCAAATTACTCATGAACAGATTAGCTAGTAATGGTGAAAGAGGGTTACCCATGGCCAAGCCTGCTGTTTGTTGGAAGATCTTGCTGGAGAACGTGAAGCTGTTTTGTTCAATACATAGGGTGGTTAATTTGATGTATTCCTCTATTTTATCATCCACAACGTTGCTTTTGGATAACCAGCCTTTCATCAGTTTTGGAATTTTTTCTACTGGTATGCTCGTGAATAGAGATCTGATATCAAAGGACACCATCACCTCTTCAGTTTTTATAATTGTGTTTTCAATTTTCTTTACCAAATCAAATGAATTCTTTATGCTTAGAGATTCAAACTTGTCAAATTCTTCCACCAACCATTTTGCCAGTTTAAGTCGGGGCATCTATATTAATAATGGGTCGCATTCCCGTAGGGGAAGGGACCCGTCCCTTTTAGCAGCCAAAGTGCGGGCGCTACGGACCCCTGGCACTCGTGGTACCTCTGACGTTACTAGAGGAACCTCGGGCCGAACAGCCGAGCCCCTCCTTCGGGAGTTGTTCGGATTGGGATGGCTTCGAGGGGGCAGTGTGTTCCCGATACCCGTGTTAGATTGGGTACGTCTTTGGACGGGGTTGAGGGAAGCCATTAAGTTTCCAGGTACTAGCCTGCTAAGCTAGTAGTAGGTGTGCTAGATCACCAGGCGGCCCCACCGAGGTTTTTCGGTAGTCTTCACCTTGAGTGTTGACGCGCGTAAGTGGCGTATCCACTTCCATCCCATCTTGTGTCCCTAGGACCAGATGGGGGGGCTTGTTAGTCTCTAGGTCTTGCCCTATGGAAAACCCCTCGGAGGACGCTGAGCGCCCTTTGGGACAGCTCGGATACTCCCAGGTTGAAGGAGGCCCGGGTCTTGTTCCTACGGGTTCAAGGCTAATGGGAGTAGAGCCTCTGGACTCAAACAATGGGTCGCATGCTGTTGTCTGTCTTGTGAATCTTAGGTAGGCAGTATAATTTTGGCAAATTAGGGTTGTTTATAATTATGCTATTTTTCATCTTATGTGGCACTATGGTATTTTCTTTAATTGCTTTTTTGGTGGTTTCTATGTATTTCTTTAATGTGTTTTTGGTTAGAGTTGTATATTCTGGATTTTGTAGTAGATTGTTCGACTCGCTGGTTGTAATCATTTCGGTCCATAATGACTACCGTTACACTGAAAACTCAATTATCATTTATTACGAAGAAACAGGACCTCTTGATGAATTTTGAAATTCCCGCGGTAGATGACGTCATCAAACTTACCAGGACATTAGATGGCAGCACGACACCAAGCCAGATGCAGACACCAGATGCATCATCAGTCAACCACAGAACTGACGATAGGGTAGAAGTCCCCAGAAACTAGTCTTCATAAAAAAAACTTGTAAGTGGAGAAAAGTTTATACAAGGTTGACTCACTTGCCTAATTTTAGTAACATAAGTTAACTTTTTCTTAATATATCTACCTTTTTAAAATTTGATTTCTTTACTGAGTTCTTTCGACCTCTTGTGGCCCTCCTACAGAGGGGGTAGCAACCCATTTGTTGAAAAACACTGCTAATACTATAACTTGTTTAGACTTAAGGTGCAAGCAGCAGTGCTTTATAGATTGAATACAGTGTGAAATTGCTATGTTGGTACAAGTGCTTCAGTTTCTTAAATTTAGGATAAAATGTGGGGTTAGTAAAAATTGAGTTTTATCTTATTTTTTGAACTTCTAATCCTACATTCACACATTTATTCCTATGGTGAAGTCAAATACCTCCATACTGTACAGCATATGCAAAATAAAATGTATATGAGCCATATGTATAAACAATCCTTACACATCTCACATTGTTTCCTATTACACTGGCTGATTTAGATATCAGCCACAATTTGGCACTTGTGTCTTATAGTTTATCCTGATGGATTTTTACAGTTGAACCCCCCCCCCCCCCCCAAAAAAAAAAAATCCAAATGACTACAGAATGAGGTGATGTGAGTTGTCAGGCCATATTATGCTGAATTGAAGGGGTTCTATACTATCTATAGCTGTTTTCAGAACTGAAGAGGTGTGGCAGGACTGTGTGCAAACAACTCAGCCCATTCAACTGGCATTTCAAAACAAATATGAATTGCATCTCATAGAAGCATCGGCTTTAACAATACAATCAAAAGATAAGCTATCGCAAATTATATTTAGTAACAGTGAAAGTATAAATAAAAACTCATTATCCCCAGAGGCAACCGTGGTAGACAGCAGAGCTTTATTAAGTTACATACTTAGAGGTGCATTACTCCCGCAGTTGCTCTGCTCTTTGTTGCAAGTGTTTAAAGAGAGTGTACAGGGTGCTTCTAAATTAGACCAAACTTTGGTAGCAGATAGATACCCTTCTTTTAAGTATGTTTGGTTAAGGAACCTATTGGCTGTAGTGCTTCCTTTCAGTACAAGAATATTAGTGGAAGGAATAGTATTAAGTGGGCTTATGCAAATAATAAGCCATTCAGTTATACATTTAACAGACAATTGGTCCAATTGGTTGTCTTATCACATCAAGTGCTGGAACACATGTCCATTGATTTCCAGACAAGAGGTACATCGCTGTGCCATCCTTGACTTGCCGTTCCAAAGATGCCAGTGGTTTCCATGATTTCAGCTGCTGCATTGACAATTTGCGCTACAAGGATTTCATCCATGTCAGCAGTTCCATAAACCATTGCCTTCATGTGCTCCCACAAAAAGAAATCCATTGGCGTCAAATCAGGAGAGCATGGTGGCCAGGCAGTGGGTCCACCTCAACCAATCCAATTACTGAATGTTGCTGTCAAATGGTTGCGTATTTGATTCCCAAAATGAGCTGGTTTCCCATCACGCGGAAACATGTTCATTCTGATGTTGAGAGGAAGCAGATGCAGTAACTTGGACAGAACATGTTGAAATACTAAATAATTGGTGTTCAGTCGAGTGGACAAAATACATGGTCCCACATGGAAATCATCTACAATCACTTTATAGACATTGATATCAAATTGCTGTTAGTGTGATTGCACAATCGTGGCATGGGAATTTTCAAAGCACCATATATGGGAATTGCAGAATATCCTCTCACGTGAACAATACATGCTTGCAAACAGGTTGGAGTATGCATTTGTTCAAATACCAATTACAGAAGTTCACCTGGAGTGGATAGTCACCTGGTGTAAGAGCATGGACTCTCTCAAGATAATATGGACACAATAGCATTTCCTGCAAAATTCTCCAGATCATGAAAGTGAAAGTGTCGTGCGATCTCTTGAGTCCCCAGCGAAGGATTATTCACTACCCACTGTAGCACAACTTCCTCGAGTTTAAGTGTTTGCACAACATTCCTCTATCCTTGCCCATCTGCTCATCCAATAATGACCCCCATTCGCTTAGTCTGATGAATACTGACAAATGTAATGTAAGGACAATGGTGGTTTGGAAATCTTTCCCGGTAAAGCCTCTGTGCCAAACGAACAGTTTTATTACCAAATGCATGTCTGCCAATTCATGGCATGTCTAACATTCTATGTCTGCCATACTTCCCAAAGTCAACTGTTCTGTTCACATGAATGATGCATTACAACTGAAGCAGTACATAGAGTAACAGAAGGGGCAGACTGGGAAGTAAACCAAGTGATAGTAACAAACTTCTCTTGACTGACACGAGTGCACTGTTTCTCCTTTTCCTTCCTATTAATATCCATCTTGCACTGAAACGAGGTGTCGCAGCCTATAGTTCACTTGACAAAATATGATTCATTTATGGTTATCTACTGCCAAGATTTGTCAGTTCTAATTTAGAAATGCTCTGTATGCATTAGTCAGTAAATGTTTTCACTGAAGTATAGTAGCTTAACGTTTTAACTAAATCACAGGATAAATTTCCTAGATGTCCTTGGGTCACCTCTTGGAATGAGTTAGACTTATTGTTTTTGCAATTTTGGTGCCAGAGGTACTCTGCTAAATGTACATCGATTTGTATCGGATGCTGGAGAAATTGCCAGTATTACTCAATGATGTTAGTGTGGACATTTGTTCTTGGAGTCCATGAAATGTGGACTGTGCTTTACACTTAAGTTGGGCTGTAAAACCTCCAGCCATTAAGCTGTTATTTCCTAATTTGTGCTGGCGAGCTCTACCTGCTTTTCAATTAAAACAATGAGGGTGGCCTTATCTTTTTCTTATTGGGATCATCCATACTTTTTAGTGACCATGTTGTTCAGCCCAGGGATCCAGTGTCCTTCAACGTGGCTGCAATGATAATTTCTTTCCGATTTCACATTTGTCAATTTGAATGACATGGCCACCACCACTATTTTGCTGCTGTTTATGTATTGTCCATTGAGAATAAGCATACTTCCTTGTGTGGGCCTAGTTGAGCTTAATTACGAATACTTGAGCAGGTGTTAACCTAGCTCTCACCCTTTGTCACATACTCTTTAACTGTTCATGCCCTCGCCTACATGAAAATATCTCTGATCCGATTTCCTAAGTGATTGAAGGGTGGCATGGCACTCCTAACATATGCATTCTTAGTAAATTTTCACCATATAGGACCTTCATGCATTGCTTGACACAATGGTGCAAGAACAGTATTAATGAATCTAGCCACACAGCTTGTTTATGAAGTTTATTTTCTGAATGGCAGATACTAAGTGGGGTATTCATTTTCACAAATGATAAAGTTAATTTGCTCATAACAATGGCACATGGGGTGAAACATGTGCAGTTCAAATATCTCCAAGACATTTTGTCTGGGTCATTGTTTCTGAGATTGGCAGCAAAATGCTCTGCAACTATTGAGGTTACCTGCAGTGCCATTAATGGTAAGGTAGGTTTGTACAGTACTTGTTTCAGCTGGTCTGATGTTGGATTTAGAAAAAATTTCTGCAGAATGTAATGGAAAGAATAGCCTTGTTTTTTTTTTTATCTAAAAGGCACTTAGCTAATTGGTAAATGGAAGCAGCAGTATTATTCACTAATCATATGTTATCTCCAGGCTTGTATGTATTTTGGGCAAACTATATTGGCAGGGTAATACCAGGTTGTTAGTTTAATTCTTCTGGGATGGCTTTTACTTTATTATACTCTGGTCTTCTTTGAGGTAAACTTTGAACTCCAGCATTGAACCAGCTCAGCAAGCACATATCACTACCCACAGAGACCTCCATCTATGCTATTATGGGTGCATTATAAGTTGACGATTGACAGTTGGAGTGGGGAAGGAGAGGGGATAGCACCGTTGCCATTTTACTGTATCTCATAAACACATGAGATAACTACCTTAATGGCGACTTACTATGCTGTAAGTACTTAAAGGCCTGGGCTTTATAGTTCGGACCACTATTAGGTACAAGTAATGGAAATTGTTCTTTCACACTAGCCATGTGTAGGACACACTATGATTAGAACTCCTAATGGTTTACCAGGGAAAACACGAGTCAGTTGGAGAATTTAATGTCATGTTGGCACGTTGGCCATAGTAGCTCAAATGGTTAGAGCGGCTGGACGGAAACCAGAAGATCCGTGGTTCAAATCCCAGCTATGGCATTGAATTTTTCAGTCTGACTCTACCCTTTCATAGTGCGTCCTACACACAGCTAGTGTGCAAGAAAAATTAATTTCCATTAATTGTACCTAATAGTGGTCCGAACTATAAAGGCCGGGCCTTAAAGTACTTACAGCATAGTAAGTCGCCATTAAGGTAGTTATCTCATGTGTTTGAGAACTCCTAGTGGTTTACCGGGGAAAACAAGTCAGTTGGAGAATTTAATGTCATGTTGGCACGTTGGCCATAGTAGCTCAAATGGTTAGAGCGACTTGTCGGAAACCAGAAGATCCGTAGTTCAAATCCCGGCTATGGCATTGAATTTTTCAGTCTGGCGTCTTACACACGGCTAGTGTGAAAGAACAATTAATTTCCAATATTAATGCTACCAATGATTGATAACCAACAAGTTTGTGATACTTCCATGATGTACAAACATTTCGTCACTACCACTGAGGTAGTTAGCATAATTTTGCAAAGTTATGTAACAGAAATTTTCACCACTAATATTTTGTGAAATGTTTCCATGTTCCAAGAATTAAACCACATCCAGCCAAGAAGTGCTTCTCACACCACAGGCGCTATACTCGACCAACTCTGACCCCAGGTACTATCTGTATCTTGCTTGCTGGCATACATAGGGGCAAACGTGTTGTGCTGCTGAAAACACTAGATTCAGGTCTTCTGCTAGTGACTGGTAAGTTCTTAATAGGCCCTATACTAATGAAATAGCATTTTTCTATAAGAAACAAAAATGATGGCTATAAAGGTCAATATTAATCACTTAATATAGTAATGAAAGGTAAATAGGGTTACTCCAAATTGTGTAAATAAGGGTAAAAGTTATTAAAAGAGAAAGCAAAATTTTTGCATACTTTGGGTCTATATTTGCAATGTTGATGCTTGTAACTCAAAACAAGATGTGTTTGGAGGAAGTTAGTAACAGTGGTGTCAAAATTAATCGCAAAAACTACTGGTTTTATATTGAGACTAGTTTCAAAGGCAATCACCTCCATTTTCAATCTCTTGGAAAATAGAGGCAATTGCCTTTGAAACTAGTCTCTCATTAATATAAAAAAATGACGAGTATCAATAAACCAACTACCAATAGTTTTTGCGATCAAAACAAGATGTTTGACAGTGTTAAATTCTGACTTGTGTGTTTCAAATGGGATGATGTTTGCCTTTGAGTGCTACTAGGTGAGCAACCAATCTGAGTTCTGCAGTGTTGTATTGCTTTCTCCCTATGTGGTGTGTGATGAGCGCCAAACTAATTAATCTCTAATAAATACTACTGCTAAGACAAAAATTCAGATTTTGCAAAAACTGATCCATGAGGAAGGAGAGAGTAATGTATTTAACATAACCGTAAAAACCTCATATTTTTAGCTCAAATAGATTTTTAATACAAATAAAGTAGATACCATTATATTATAACAATGCATTGCGACGTAAGCACTGTAATGAATATCATTGTTGGTTAGCATGTATGCATGAAGGTATATTTGAAATTACTCCGAACTGAAACGTAAACATTTGACATGACGTGATTAAAGAAATATGTACTTTAAATAAGCCAAGGTGTTTGTTAAATTCCATGAGAGAAAATGATACACTTCTTGCTAGTCTGGCAGAATGTGTCTGGTCACATATCTTTGTTTATGAATGGTTCGTAATCTATTTACTCGAGTTCAAAGCAGCATTATTCACTCTTCCATGAAAGTGTATCAGCTGAATCAATGAGATACGATCCACCTCCCCCCCCCCCCCCCCCCCCCACTTACTACTGCTAGAACAATCCAATAGTTAATGTGGGCTCAAATTATGTTGCAAACAGAAATATTTTTAAACTGACTGACGTTGAACGACTTATTCACGAAGAAATTGACAAGGAACACAAGACTGGGAAAACTGCGCGAGACATCAGATAAACTTCAAGAAGACAACTTTTGGAAAGAAATAGCACATAACAAGATTTTGGAACCTATCATAAATTTGCAGTACTCAGATGTTGAAGACAATTATGAATTATCTCTTAACCTAAGTAACATTCACAGCTATACGGAGGCATTTCGTTGGATTAGAAATTTAAGTAATAAACTATAATCAATATCAATGCGTAATATATGAATATCCATGTTGCAATTGTGATTTCAACAACTGCATTATAAAACTTTGGAAAATTCAGTTTACGTTCCGTTATATCTATCGCCAAGAAGACTCACAAGTGTGCGAGAAAGGGAAATATGAAAAGAGTGGGGATAAAGAGGTGGCAATGCTGAAGGCTCTAACACAATTTGCTGTAGGTGAGAACTCTTCTCATTTGAAACACACAATAAGCTTTTTATTCCCCATTCAGAGCTTCCTTTGCAACTGACTTGCTGCACGTTATGTTTCAGAATCTTAATTCTGTCACATATTGAAAACTGATATAAGGCAGTATGATAAATTGTACATCTCAAATATGTCTTGCCTTCATATTTGCAGCTTATAATAAGGAAGACGTATAACCAGTGTTGGACCTAAGGCTTCTAAAACTGGCTGAAAAATTTTAAGTTTCTGCATACTTGGATGATCATGTTTTGTATTTGTCGCCACTGATAACTAAGGGCAATGTAATCATTAGTGGCCTCTCATGCTTTTGAGTGTGTTTTGAATATGTATTTTTTTTTTTTTTTTTTTTTTTTTTTTTTTTTTTGCATCCACAGCAAACCAGGAGAATTTGTTGCATGCTGCTTATATTTATTTACCTTTGCATTGACAGGCTTTGTTCATGGCACAGTACTAAAATGGATAAAATAAGCCAAGGAAAATGACTGCTTAAAATCTACATTTTAAGATGCAGTTAAAGTGATTAGTTTATAGATTCAGAATAGCAATGTCTTTGAATATATCAGAACGCATGTCAGAATGGGTTTTAAAGCAGATTTTTATTATGTTCAAATGTTCAAGGTTTTCATTAAATTGGGTGTCCCTAAAGTATTACCAAGCATATAACCCACGGCACGTTGGCCATGGTAGCTCAAAGGTTAAGAGCGACTGGATGGAAACCAGGAGATTCGTGGTTCAAATCCCGGCCTTGGCATTGAATTTTTCATGTTGGACTATCTATCAAAACCCTTGGCCTATATACGGCTAGTGTGGAGAAATGATTAATTTCCATCAATTAACTTAAATAATATATATATATAACCCACTTTATGGGGTGTTGACATCTGCAAGATTAAGTAGTTTGCTGTGCTAGTTAGTGCATAATTGCTTAGTTTTTATATATATAAAATCTTTGTAGTAGTTTTTCACTTCTGAATTTTCATTATTTTGTAAGAGTGATTGGCTTATGAGTAGTTCATCCATTCAATTTGGTGTGTATATTCAGTCAGGTCTAAAACAAAGGATACATTAGAAGGGTTTTGCACAAACTATTTGTTTTTTATATAAAACTAGTTTTTACCCTTCTGATTTACTTTTGATGATCCTTTATGAAGTATTTTCTTGGTGTATATTGCAGGACCACATAAGATCAATTCATGCCCATTGAGACGTGTGAGTCAAAATTACGTGATTGCAACTAGCACAAAGCTTGATATATCTGGTGTGAAGCTGCCTGAGCACATAAATGATAAGTACTTCAAGAGGAGTCGTTCAAAGCGTGCCAAGAAGGAAGAAGGAGAACTTTTCGACGAGAAAAAGGAGGTAATGTTATAGAATAAAAAGAAGTATTTCAGAAAGTGGAGTGCCATTGTTACTACAATTAGGCAAGTGAGTCAACCTTGTATATGCTTTTCTCCACTTACAACTTTTTTATGAAGACTAGTTTCTGGGGACTTCTCCCCTATCGTCAGCTCTGTGGTAGACTGATGATGCATCCGGTGTCTGCATCTGGCTTGGTGTTGTGCTGCCATCTAACATCCTGGTAAGTTTGATGACGTCATCTACCACGGGAATTTCAAAATTCATCAAGAGGTCCTGTTTTTTTGTAATAAATATGTTTTCCCAAATCTGTAGTTCCAGAGGTTTCTTTGCCTGTTTGATCAGTTCTATTTCTTGTTTTGTTGTGATTCTCAGATCAAAAGTGATGTACTACGGCCGACTTGTCCATTTGTTTGAATTTAATATTTCTGAAGTGTTCTTTCATTCTTGTTCCTAGATTCCTTTTGGTCTTACCAATGTATATCTTGTCACAATCCTGGCAACTCATTTGGTAAATGCCTGATAATTGAGTTTTCGGTGTGCTATTTTTTAGAGGGTGGTTTAGTAAGTTGCGGATGTTGTGTTTGTTTTGAGGGGCTAATTTTATGTTGAAGCTCTTAAATATCTTTTCAAATTTTTTGAAGTATTTTGGATGAAATGCTGACGTCACCATAACCTCAAACTTTTTGGAAAATGGTAGCGAAAAAACATTAGTTAAATCAAAATGCTTAGAAATTCTAAAGGGGATGACATTCGGACAGGAAAATAACTACAAAGAAACTATTCAAACATTGAACCAAAAACCAGTTTTATATCTGAAAGCAGACAAAGGAAACACGGTAGTCATTATGGACCAAAATGATTACAACCAGCGAGTCGAACATCTACTACAAAATCCAGAATATACAACCCTAACCAAAAACCCTTTAAGGAAATACATAGAAACCACCAAAAAAGCAATTAAAGAAAATACAGTAGTGCCACATAAGATGAAAAATAGCATAATTGTAAACAACCCTAATTTGCCAAAATTATACTGCCTGCCTAATCTTCACAAGACAGACAACAGCATGCAACCCATTATTAACAATATAGATGCCCCGACTTACAAACTGGCAAAATGGTTGTTGGAAGAATTTGACAAGTTTGAAAAGTTTGAATCTCTAAGCATAAAACAATTCATTTGATTTAGTAAAGAAAATTGAAAACACAGTTATAAAAACTGAAGAGGTGATGGTGTCCTTTGATATCAGATCTCTATTCATGAGCATACCAGTAGAAAAAATTCCAAAATTGATGAAAGGCTGGTTATCCAAAAGCAACGTTGCAGATGATAAAATAGAGGAATACATCAAATTAACCACCCTATGTATTGAACAAAACAGCTTCACGTTCTCCAGCAAGATCTTCCAACAAACAGCAGGCTTGGCCATGGGTAACCCTCTTTCACCATTACTAGCTAATCTGTTCATGAGTAATTTGGAAACACACATTACTAAAGCCTTTCCACATATTTTCAAATGTTGGCATAGATATGTCGACGATGTGTTTGCGATAGTCCCTAGAAGACTAACCGAGGATGCTATAAAGTTGCTAAACCTACAAGAAAAATCCATAGTTTTCACCATTGAAGTAGAGCAGGATGAATGGCTACCTTTTCTAGATTTGAAAATCATTAGAACACCAACAGGATTACAATTTTGAATATACCGAAAAGCAACACATGTTGACAATTACATTAAATGCAACCCATTCAACCCAGTACAACATCAATATGCAGTATTCCATAGTTTAGTTCAAGGATTAATCAACATTCCGCTAACAAAAACAGAATATGAACAGGAGTACGCTCACATACACCAGGTTGCCGAACTGAACAACTATAACACAAATTTCATCAAAAAACTGATCTATAGACACAAAAGAAACAAATACTTAAAGGACATTACTACGTTAAAAAAACTAGAAAACCCAAACACCAGATATGGAAAATTTACATTTCATCCAAAATACTTCAAAAAATTTGAAAAGATATTTAAGAGCTTCAACATAAAATTAGCCCCTCAAAACAAACACAACATCCGCAACTTACTAAACCAGCCTCTAAAAAATAGCACACCGAAAACTCAATTATCAGGCATTTACCAAATGAGTTGCCAGGATTGTGACAAGATATACATTGGTAAGACCAAAAGGAATCTAGGAACAAGAATGAAAGAACACTTCAGAAATATTAAATTCAAACAAATGGACAAGTCGGCCGTAGTACATCACTTTTGGTCTGAGAATCACAACATAAAACAAGAAATAGAACTGATGAAACAGGCAAAGAAACCTCTGGAACTACAGATTTGGGAAAACATATTTATTACGAAAAACCAGGACCTCTTGATGAATTTTGAAATTCCCGCGGTAGATGCCGTCATCAAACTTACCAGGACGTTAGATGGCAGCACAACACCAAGCCAGATGCAGACACCGGATGCATCATCAGTCTACCACAGAGCTGACGATAGGGGAGAAGTCCCCAGAAACTAGTCTTCATAAAAAACTTGTAAGTGGAGAAAAGTATATACAAGGTTGACTCACTTGCCTAATTTTAGGTAATGTTATTTTCATTGGTGTTACCTTCATAAAATAGGATCACTGAGTAATTAAATATTTAAATTGAGTTAATATGTGATTACCAGAGATTGGATGCCATAAATGATAAGTACTTCAAGAGGAGTCGTTCAAAGCGTGCCAAGAAGGAAGGAGAACATTCCGACGAGAAAAAGGAGGTAATGTTATTTTCATTGGTGTTACCTTCATAAAATAGGATCACTGAGTAATTAAATATTTAAATTGAGTTAATATGTGATTGTCAGACATTGGATCCCATACACCTTAGCGATCAATGTACGCGCACAGGTACTATTCAAGTTCAGGCACGACATCAACAAACGTCTGTGTCAACAAGTATACCGAAGTGCTGTGTGTGTACAGTCTGGTACAGATACAAAATGTAACCTACGTTACAATATGCCATCCTCATTGCTTTTGATGCAGGAATTCCAGTGAACAACCATATTCATTTGCAAATTGTCGAATGTAAATTTTCTGCGCCTTTCATTGAAACAATTTAAAATTATTTGGAGAAAGTTCATTCGTTACATGATGTTAATGGTGTATGAGTAGTAAAAATAATTTTCATGTTTTTCCGAGACTTAGTTTATTTCTTATATTATGCAGCACTGAAAATCCAGTATTTTTGTGTTGAATACTGGACAGTTCATTTTTTGTTTAGTAGGTGGTGCATTTGCATTCTCTCTATTAATTTTTGCAGACACCTCAACTGCTTTTAGACAGATCAAAAGTACATTCTTCAAGCTGTTTAATGATTGCTGATAATACCAAAAACTTTTGGTTTATAAAATGAAGATTGTCCAATAATTATTGTGAAAGAAATGCTATCCCTGGAAGGCAGATCCACCTGCGTGGGGAGCAGTAGTTGTAATGAAGCTAAAGCTACGTGTTGTGAACGGAACTATACCTGCCTGTTGTCCTCGGGACTGATATCAGCAGTTATATACTGCGAGACTCGTAAACTTCATATCCCTTTAAAGATGTAGGGGCTCTGATGTCTGGTGATTACAAATACAAAAGCATACTTTTTCCATTTGTTTCAAGATTGAGTACTTTGCAAATTCATTCAGTAGCTTTCTCTGTGCAGTTACAGGCCATCTGTGCTCTTTGTAAAACATTTCTCATGCAACTTATTAGGCTGAATACAATTTTTCAAGTGAGTACTTGACTTTATCTGCAATAAGCAATAGTTGATTGTTCTAATGTACACAAACTGTGTACATGTAAACTTTGAAGATATAATCACCTGTTGCTGATTGCCCTTGTAAATGGTGCCATATCTATTCTGCCCTATTTCCAAACATGCTAGAATATCTTTCATAACCTGAAGGTCTATTAACTTTTGTTTTAACCCTTTATTCACCGAATTTTGAAATTTGCTTAAAAAAAAGGAAAAAAAAATCCTTGTTCTAATTTTTAAGCATGAAACTGCATAAAATGTTTTAGCTAGGGTTTTTTATTTAAAACTTTTTTACGTGTTTTTATAAGCAACATTGGTAAACATTGGTAACAAAATTAAATGAACAGTGCTGAAGTGGAAATGGAATTTTTGTGCTGGATATCATTAGACTTGAGAAACCCATTTTCACAAAGGTTATTCTTTGTTTCTTTTACTTATTTCTTTACTGTTCACTCTTTCTTTGTTTTTTCCTTTTTCTTTAGTTTTTTGAAACAGATGAAAACATTCTTACTAGTAGTAAGACAAATTTATACTTAGTGCACACAATTTGTGTTGTCTTGATGCACACTTTGCAGCGACCTTTTGTAGACATCTGGCACGTGATGCTTACCATCAGTATGCACATCAATAACTGGTACTATGGAAATTTGCAACACCTTTTTGATGTAAGCGTTTCACTGCTTGGCCGCCCTCTCTTCAGTGAAGGTGGTTTCCCTGCTGCTGTTAATCCAGCTGCAAACTGGCCTGGAACTGCAATAAGGATAGATAGCTGTGGAGTCTCCTTGCATTTGTTTTGAATGCAGACGATACATAAGGAAAACATTGGTTACCGCTACTGACACACCAGTAAATGATATGCACGTATCCTGTATAACTTGGCATTATCAGCAAGATCAACCCCTCGCATGTGCTTGTATATTTTGCAATAATATCTGGTCTTAATACATCAATGAACTTTTCTCCTGATGAATATCGTCTGCAAGTTCCTATGGGCTCCACACAAGTGTAAGATGAGAGGAAAGTGATGCTCTTACTATCAAACCAGAGGACCAGTGCTATTTGTGATCTCTATCTGCCAGTCTAATAAACCATGACCACTTTTCTTCAGCTCTGTCTCTGATTTCATTGGGCATTTTCCTATCCTATTTGCTCTGTGCCAGCATAAAAAATAGCCCATTTGTTTGAGAGCAACTGCCAGAGGTACTGAAGAAAATCAGTTGTCTGCAAAAACTTTAAAATCATGATTTTCAAGGAGAGTACCAGTCAGAGCCGGAACAATGTCCCCAGAAAATTTCATACTTCTTTCTCTGCAAGTTTTTTTACCAACATAAATTTGGACATAATTCCTAAAGCACAGCATATAGTTGTATCTTCATCTCCAATATCAGATTCATCTCCACTAGGTATATCAATGTTATTTCCTGCACTCACTATCTGGTAAGTTTGCAAGAAATTCCACCTCCCTTTGAGTCAAAATCTTTGACATGATAGCTAACAAAGAACCATAAAAGTCTGGTATGTAGCAGATGATTTCACCTGGATGCAATAAGCTGACTATACTAAACCCTGAAATGCGCAATCAATACTAATGTTGCTTAGAAGAAATACATTGTTTCACTTATCTCACTTGTACTGAAACTTCAAATTCAACAATCAAGGTTCTCAATATCTCCGAAACAAGCCCAAATTATTTCAACTACATGAAGTAACTATAGCACATAATTTCAGGCAATAATATACACTACAAAACCATCCATGACCTGCTGGTCTCTAGTGTCAACACTGTTAACAGCAGACATATAGCATTAACGCAGCATTGGTATTGGGAGGGTAAAGAGCTATACATATTAAGTACAGCTAAGAGAAGTTAATGTTGCTTTAAAGAAACACTGGTAAATAAAGGGCTAAAGAACCAATTCCCTGCTTTCCTCTCTTCTTTCTCTATCACATATCTTTATGAAGCATTAATTTGTCAAACAAGTAGCACATTTTATTGCTTAGAACAAGTGGCAACATTCTAACTGTCTGTTTATATCCAGCTGCAACTTTTATGCAGAAGCTGAGGTGACATATGTTTCACATAATCTGTTCAACAGGGTCCTTTTTGAACTGTGAATTGACAGAACAATAAAGTACTGTATACATACAAGCTTCCTTGGTGAGAGCTACAGTCCATCAAAACATTTGAAGATACATAACTAAAGTCTCTGCATCCTTAGTTTATTGACATTTTAACCAGTGGAGACAACTTTCAGCGTCACTTTCCATGTGATTGTTGAATGCATAGCAGAAATGCAAATAAAACTGTTGCACTAGCTTGCAGGAATTACTGATTGCACATAGTAACAGATCATAACAGTGTACGGCAACAAATACAGAAAAAGTTAGGATTCACTGTGAAATGTTCAAACTTGGACTCATATTTTGATACTTGCATCAGCATTAATTCTAAAATAGTCTGCATAGTTCATTATTACATGAAAGGTCTTGGTTGACTAACAAAATACAAGAGCTAGACTGAATGAATGTGAAGCTATTGTACTTACTGTTTGCTAAATAAAAGAGCCTTACCTGCAATTTAAAAAGTGCCACTCAATTGCAAATCACCATCAGCACTGCAGTTACTGCTGCTATTTTCATCACTCTTCAAGTACTTCATTACAGAGCCTGTAATTTCATACACCTACCTTCTTATTGGAATACCTTTTTCGAAAGCTTTTGTTCATTTTTCTAGAAAGCTTGGTTTGTCTTTTTGACTTACATTATTTTCTGTCAACATAATTAACTACAAATACTTAACCCTGTAACTCACATGCACACATTTTATAAGTATCATTAAATGTGTGTTTGTAAATACCACTGTAATACCAACACTTCGCGAATATTGTATGCAAATCAGTGTACCAGGTACGTGATAACAATAGTGCAATACAACAGTATACTATTGTGTTTCAAATGGGATGTTTGTCCTTGAGCGCTACTAGGTTAGCAACCAATTGGAGTCCTGCAGTGTTGTCATTGCATCCCCCCTAAGTGGTGTGACGAGCGTCAACTTAACCCATCTTTAATAAATACTATTTGCACTAAAACATTAAGATTTTGCAAAACCTGGTCCATGAGGAAGGTAGAGTAATGTATAACATAACCGTAAAGATCCATGAGGAAGGTAGAATAGTGTATAACATAACCGTAAAAGTCCTATTATTTCAGTTCATAGTTCTACTGGTACAAATTAAGTACTATTATAATATTGCATCGCGATGTAATCACTAATGGATATCAGTATTGGATGGCATGTATGTATATTTGTAATTACTCAGAACTGAAATGTAAACGTTTGAGATGACATGATAGAAGAATTACTTTTGAGTAGTCCAAGGTGTTTGTTAAATTCAAGTGAGAGCAAACAGTACATTTCCTGCTGGTTTGTAGAATGGTGGTTTGGCAGAACGTGGCTTGTCACATTGTTTATGAATGGTTTGTAATCTCTATTTGCTGTAGTGTTCAAAGCAGTATTGTTCAGTTAAAAACCATGAAAAAGCGTATCAGGTGGATCAACTTGCAATTGAAATGAGACATGAGGTAATCTGACTTCTCTGTTAGAAATGACAGTACAGTCCAGTTTAGTTATGTTTCAAACAGAAATAATACTTTATACGACTTACTCATGAAGAATTGACAAACACAACAAAACTAGGAAAACTGCGTGAGACATGCAGATAAACTACAAGACTTTTGAAAAGAAATAGCATGTGACAAGATTTTGGAAGACAATGACAATGACGAATTGTCTCTTGACATGACATTTGCAGCTATATGGTAATTCATAAACTAATTACAATTATAGCATTTAAAACATTGCATAATTGAATATTCATGTTGTAATTGTGATTTCAACTGCATTATTATAAAACTGGAAAATTCAGTTTACATTCCCTTACGTCTAGTGCCAAGCACCAGAGGGGGGGGGGGAATATAAATAGGGTGGGGGTAACGAGGTGGCAACACTGAGTGCACTAATACATCTGATTTGCTACAGGCTAGAACTCTTCCCATTTGAAACACATAGTATCATTCAGAAGTTACTGGAAAGGAATTCATGTGCCATGTTTAATGGAAGACAGCTGGTATTCATGTTACTGTTGACATCACAACACTAAGTTTTCAGCTTTCATTGCTAAAGAAAATGCTTGGGAGCAGTTTGCCTATAATTGGTTACTGCGAGACCAGATTCACATATAACACCCTACTTCCTCAGGATGTGTAGATTTGAATAAATCACTGGAATGCAAATAAAACTAGCTGGAATGGAATTTAAAATTAAAAAATATATAAATAAAACCTGAAATAGCCAGGTTAATCCACCCATAGGTAAGTGTGTTGTGTAGGAAAATACTTATGTGATCATATTTGGTATAGTGTCAACAAGTGATCGCAAGTTCCAGCAAAATATATTAATGGAGGCAAATGGATTTTTAGTCAGGTCACGTGGTAGGGGAAAAAACTGGCATTACATTTGACTCTCTTTTGTATATTGGTGGAATTTTGAGTTTAATTTCTTCCTTATCCCCATGCTATTTTATATAACTGGAATTTGGGGGGGGGGGGGCTGTTGCAATACAGAAATTGTATGCTGTAGGAAATTTTCTTGGCATTGTAGGCATTGTTGTATACATGTATAATCCGTTTTATCATCCTAAGTACATAGTGAGAAACATACTTTTCCCTGAATATCCTCAGTTTATAATCAAAAGTTTACTTAAACGATTGCAGCACAACAGTAAATTCTGTGCAAGATAGTAACACCATTATTGCTAGGCAACAGTGACTGTCAGCCGTTGGCTTATATTGTTTGTTTAAGAATTTGAGATCATGTTTGAGTATTAACAAATGTATGTGCTGCACTTAGTTTAGTTGTTTTTTTTTTTACAGTGTGCACCATAGTCATTGATAAGAGATGTTGATAACATTTCTATTATCAGCCAGGACATTTACATTAGAGGTTATCATAGTTAATGCATTATTTTTACTTCAATGTTAATGAGAGGCAAAAGAAATTATTAAATGCTGGTTTAACATCTCTTAAGCTACATTTATGAACTACAGAGTTTTATTCTCAAGCTCTTAAGCTTTGTTAGTTTTATGGCAAAAGCTTATACTTTGGAAAAATTTACATTAAAGCCTTAATTTTCTCCTGGAACTATCATGTTCCCATATTTGTAATTTTTATAAGTGTTAACAGAAGCTGAATTTGAATTTTTTTCCACATTTATTTTGTCTAAAATTATTTTCAGTAAATGGTTTTGAAACCGAAGTAAATTATTGAACCAATAAGCCTGTTTTATGTACAGTTGCCAATATATTTTTAACCAGCTTTAAATGTTATTAGTACTCAAGGGGAACTTCACTCTTATCAACTTGGTTCATGAATTGTGCATTCTAAATAATAAATTTGTTTAATCTCCATTAGCAGCATCATATGAGCACCCACAGTTGCTAGAATTTTATCCTACAGATGTTACATGCCAGAAAATGTGTCCATTGCTTTTAAGGACACTAAAACCTTGGTTTGCACCTGCAATTCTTAGCATCAGAGGTTAGCGCCTAACTGAGCCACTCTGAGCAACATTTTGTGCAGTCTGCTTTCGCAACTACATTGCTTTCTGATCTTTGTCAGAATGACAGTTGTGTGAAGTGGGAGCTGCTGTTGCTTTCATTTGTCTGGAAGGCAAGATAACTAAATAGTGCCATGTTTATGAAATAATTTACTAAACTAAATGAGCATTCTTTGTTGATGCAGAATGCTAGCTAGAGATCACTTTAAAAGAGCGGAAAAAACTGTTTCAGTGGGGGGAAAAATGCAAACAAGTTAAGATGCTGTATCCTAAGAACAAATTAATATTCATAAAATATGTAATCTAGTTTAACTTGTTCTCTCTGGAAATGGGAATTAAGGTTTGATTGTATTTCCTTAGTATTCTTGTTCTGATTGCAATTCAGTTTATTTTGGTCACATAATGGGTAGAAAGCATTGAAGGTAAATAAGTGAACATTTCTTTTAGGAAGTATATGTGAAGAACTGTTTAAATAACTTGGTACCTTATCTTTTGCAGATATACAGGCCTAATCTGCAACATGTTGAAGACCAGAAGATTGTGGATAAGCAAGTCAATGAAGTAATTCGGAAACATCCAGACAAAAAGCATCTGTATGCATATTTATCTGCAATGTTTGGTCTAAGAAGCAGTCAATATCCTCATCGAATGAAGTTCTAGAAAAATGTACAACCAATTTTGTGTTTGTAAAAATAATAAATGAATAACTTCAGACGAGTCATACTATTTCACTAACTGCAAGTTATCCCTTCTAATTATCCTTAAATAACATTTATAATTGCTTTGCACCTCAGAACATATGGATGACTTAAGTCACGGTGAGATATAAATTGTTAAAGTAAGCATTTCCTTGCATGCCTTGAAAGGAAGGTAAAAAAAAAAGTAATTTACAAATCTGAGGTGTCCAATTATATTGAACTCGCAGGGTCTCTGGCCTAACAGATTTTTTACATGCAACTATTCCTTTGCTGCATTGTAATGTTTATTGCAGCACCCAGTTCTTAACATTAAACAGAGTAAGTGAAAGATTAAAATGGCAAAATTCTTAAATTTGTAGCATGCTACTGCTGAAGACAATGTATGGTAAACTTCAATGTTAACACTTACTGCTGTTAAAGAATAGAAAATTTATATCTTCTACACTTCATACAAAAAGAATTATTAGATATATTTATACCAAGTCTTGTTACATTCTATCGCAAATCCCATTTTCCTTCAGTTTAAGGACTATTTTGCATCTAGGCCATGGTCCTTTACCTTTCAGTTAGTCTTAATCTTGTCCTTTTCCATTTCCTCCCTGACGACTCATACTTTACTCTTTCTCTTGCTCTTCCCACTCCCCCCCTTTTTTTAACTTCCCTTTGCAATTTCTCCTTGATTATCTTTGCTCCCTTAACTGTTAATTTTATGGCAGCCATTTCCTTGCTGATTTTGTTACATTTTATATCTCAAACTTCTTGTCTCCATTTCTTTAATTCTTGCACTATACCAAGTAATAGATATTGTTATTCGTAAAAACTATAGTCGGTTTGACACTCATCACTTACTGTAAAGTGACGAGTGTCAATAAACTGACTACAAATAGTTTTTACAATTAATTTTGGCGTCACTGTTACTAAGTTTCGCCAAACATGCAAGATTTTGTTATACTTTTCTCCGCATGAAATGTTCCTGATTAACTCCCACTTAACCCTCCAAGCTCTTTTCTTGCCTGTGTTAAAACTTTCCTGTTTGCACCTTGTCAACTAACCTTCACTCCCCCAATCTCTAATTGTATATAAACCTGACTTTATTTTCAAGATTCCTCCATATTTTTCATTTTTCTATCCTACTTTTCACTACTTTACAAAATCTTATTTTTTTCCTCTAGTTGCCAAATGTCATCCATCCCAATGTTATCCAACTCTCTTCCTATTGCTGCCTGCCAAGAGGCAGCTCTGGGAGTAGTGCATTTGTGCTATGGCATTGCTTTAAAGAGAGGAAAAAATAAGGTTTTAATTTGTACACTTCTCATGTGGTCATGCTCAATGTTCAAGACATAGTACTATTCTATGGAACCATGCACTTTGAATTTGGTCAAAATGACATTCTTCACAATTACTGTGGACATGAGCTGGTTGAATGAAAGGATGGGACAAATCCATGCTGGTTAGTACCTGGCACATCTGTGGTTAACAGTACATGTCAGTAGTACCAATGGTAAAATTAAAACCAGTTATTGTAATGCTGATATCCCAGTCATTTATCATGAAAGAAAAACTCCCTAATTTTATATATAAAATACAGGTGCTCTCTTGTAATACCGGAATGTAATGCAAACAATTTGTCCTACAGTGGATCCCAGTACATGTGGGATTAGTGGAAATGAACAGGCTGATACATGAACAAAAAATCTTTCACTCTGCCAAATTACCAATTAATAAAATTTCACCAATAGCCTGTTAAAAATAAGTGCAGTTAAAAAATGGATAATCTTTGAAGACAAGAAATAATCCCTGATTACCCACAAAGAAAATCAGGTGCAATATTCTGCTAAACTACCAAAAATGTCTAAAAGCTCAACCAGCCATTATTTCAATGAGAACAAAGGTATGTTTTGGGACAGAATTATTAGAGATTTGTGGCCACCTTGTTCCCCCGACCTGTCAATTCTCTCTTGAAGTACTCTGAACAAACCCACACTCAATGGAAGAATTAAAACAAAATATATGACCAAAAAATGACAGCATTTCATGTGTAGTAGAGGAATGATGGATAGCTTCCTAAAGAGGTGCCAAAAATGTGTGGTCAATGCTGGTGGCTAGTTTCAGCATCTCCTTTCACAAAGGTAGGTAAAGCCTTTAAATGTAGTTTTAAAAGTGTTATATGGTTTCTTCTGCACTTTTATATGATAGCAGCAGTCGGAAAGGCAAAACACTGCTCAGCCAGTTCAGAGGTTTTACAATACCAGGAGATTTTGGACTGAAACTTGGGATGCCAGCCAGAGAATGAAGTTTTAAAAATCCAAAGCATTAGCTAACAATGTAGTACTGATACAGGCTAATATGCTATAGTGGTAAACAATTTTGATTTAAATACTGTATCTTTAAGATATTTGCATGACAAAATGTGTCTCTTGAATTTTCTGCAAATTGCCTATGATGTCAATTCATTGCATACACTTTGGCAGGCAGTATCAATCTTATCTTGAGTCTTTTGAGGTCTGAGAGTTGTAGCTCGAAGAAGGCCAACAGTGGGAGGGGCGGGGTGAAATGTTGACAAGTCACAACCATGACATGCGCTTTCCTGGAAAATTCAAATACAATAGCCTGTGATGTCTTCACTCTGAATGATTTCTCTATAATTAGAAGAATTTAGTAACACTAATGTACAAATACTTTAACACACTTTAATTATTACACCCCGAAGGCTGAAAAGGGAAGTAGTGGTGGTTGCTGAAACTAGTCGCTCACATGTTTGTTTTAAGTGTTAGTGATGTGGTACTATAAAACTCCACAGAAGTATGTAACAGTAAGTAACCCAGGATGTGACAGCCCATATAGGGTCAGGACCTGCAAACCCGACTGCCGGCCTCATGCCCACATATGCAAGGTAGAGGTGGGCGATCATCCAACGGATATGGGAAGGACATGTCAGCATCATGGCATCCCCCAGCCAGAATGTTGACTTTCGTGACCAGGGCTGCTTACCTATTGTAAGCTCTTCAATTTCCTCATGATGCTGAGTGGGCACCAATCCTATACCCACCACAGAAGTATGACCTGTGTATAATTGGCAAACTGTAAGAGATATAAAAGCTATATATCTTATTAAAGCTCCAAATTTATCATTTTTGGGGTCATTAACTATTTCACACCTAGAGTGCGGAGGTCCGAGGCTACAGGGTATCTACCGAGCGTATGCTCAGCCTTCTATTTCTAGGGTATTCTTTCTTATTTGGAATTTTGAAATTCACTTCTCTGAGGTAGTGAGTTGTTCTTTGTGGTGGCCAAGCAAAGAGCATGGGATTTCAAAGCCCTCAGATAGCAGTCCACTTTTTAAAGATTTCGACTCGCTTTAGCCTACAGCAAAATATGTAGTGATAGTCATTCTTAACAAAAAGTAGAAAAATATTTGTAAGAATAGTTTGTAGAAGAGTTAGTAAAGTTGTGTGAATGCTACACATCAGATTTTTACTTTACCATTTACATTGTAAAAATCCCAAAGTGGGCCTGAGCCTGCCGGCCTCACGTCCACATATGCAAGGCAGAGGTGGGCAATCATCCAACCAATATGGGGAGAAGATGTGGTTAGCATCTTGATACCCCAGCGGAATGTTGGCTTTCTAGACCAGGGTTCACTGCCTAGCATATCTCCTCACTTTTGTCATGATGCTGAGTGGTGGCCTGGGTTTGATTCCTGTGGCCAACCTACCTGACCCATGAGCTTTTTCCAGGGTTTTCCCAGGTTGCCAGGCGAATGCGGGGCAGGTTAATTATATTTCCCAAATTTCATTTCCATTATCATTTCACATCATCTCATGTAGTGGTCTCTTTCAGGATAGAAGTGAAGTATCGGCGTGGTTCTTAGCACTGCATGGCAGGATGATATGCTCCTTTTAAACATTCCCTTCTTTGGTAGAACACTTTTTGGTCTCCTGGCCAAACTGGTGGTCTATTTTCAGACTACAGCAGGTGGGATGCCAATTGTGCTGGCCTGCCATGGGAGTTTCCAACTGGTAAATAGTAGAGATTGCCCTCAGCACTGTCGTGATTCCTTGGGTCAGCTGTTATCTCCTCTTGCCTCATCCCTCCTCCCAGGGATGCCCCACTTAGGTACAATAAACCACAGGTTTCAGTGCCGAAGCCCCTCCGTAGTATTCCTAATCCTATACCCATGACTTAAAATCTGCACTCCCAGGGAAGGGATCAATCCTGAGCATATTCCATGGCAGGGAACCAAAGCACAATGCTCTACCCCACTATGCCATGGCACAGGAATTTACATAGGTGGAAGTGGTATTGTGTTCCACCAAAAATCAACTACTTTAGGAAAAGCTCTGTATGCATGTGTGTGAAAGGAACACATTTTTTATAGTAGGTAAACCATACAAAAAGATAATTATTCACTTTTTCTTTTGGTCATGCAAGAAACATGTCCTTTCAAAGCCATCACATGGTTAACCTCTTTTAAAAGATTTAAGTATCACTTCAGCTTACTGTAAAACTCTTGTGCAATGAAAGCATTTCTGCAAATGTTAAACAGGAAGTAGGTAGAAGAATAAGCTATGGGAAGAAGAGTGGGTGTAGAAAGTCATTGTTTTTGAGATTCATAAAAATTCATAGAATGATCAGAAATTCACAGGCTGTTTGCAAATATTTCAGAATATCTTAAACAGGTCATTTGAATCAGAATTGTTTGCAATTTAGGTGAAAAAAAGGAATGTCCATTTTAAAGGTAGTTTGATGCAGGCAGCTTTTAATGAAAGTCTTCAATGATACTGATGTTAAATACAAATTTGATATTTAAATAAATTTCTCTTTGGAGTTATACTTCAACAAACATTCTTGCAATGCATATGCTCCCTCATACACATACTACTAAATACTTAATATAATTTTGAGTTTAACTAGTACTCGGTGCTCCATATATTGCTAGTGTTTATCTAGAACACATTTCGTTAGGATCTTCCTAACATCCTCAGCTAATATCGACTGTTGAATTTCAATTTGGTGAGCTCCTTGGAAGTGATAGGTGCTTCTCTGTTGGTGTATGTATGTAGATTTGGTGAGCTCCTTGGAAGAGATAGGTGCATCTCTGTTGGTGTCATGATGAGCTTGAAGTACAGGTTCTCTTCAAATTTGGTGTCGAATTTGAAGTGTTTTCCTTCATATTTCTTTATGAATATTTTTTTCCCATATTCCCATGTCCCATGAAATTTCCCATGTTATTAATGAAGTTGGACCCTGAAAAATTTTTAATAAATGGATTTCTTGTTCTATATCAAATTCTCATTCCAAAAATGGTATGCTATTGCTGATTTAAAATAAGAGTGAATCGAGAAGATATTGACACATTGCTTCACTTGCACTGTTTTTCACAGGACAAGTTTCAAGAGCTGTTGTTCCCATCAGCTGAGTCTCGATTGGTGCAAATTGTAATTAACTTAGAGGCAGCTTTATTAAAACAGGTTAGTCATCCCATAGATCTTTACGTATGGGGAAAAATCTTCATTAATAAAAATTGTTATAGAATCGTGAATTTCGAAACTCTACCGCCGGGCATCTTTGACATACATCATGCCATCTACTGACGATACGGAGGAGGAAAGCACTATAAATTGCACCAGTCAAGACAGCTGATGATGGAAGCAACAGCTCTTGAAACATGTCCTGTGAAAAACCGTGTAAGTGAAGCAATGTGTCAATATTTTCTTGATTCACTCTTATTTTAACTTGTGCTTCACTGTCTCTATGCTTTTCTTTTACTGCTGATTTGTCTTTCTTTGTTCTTGATGCTACTAAAATTTTCTTTAAGCCTAATGTTAAATTCTTTTTTGTTTTGCTAATGTAAAAGTTGTCACAGACACCACCTTTGAAGAGAATCCGAACTTCAAGTTCATCAAGATACCAATAGAGATGCCCCTGTCGATGGGAAAGTCCTAAAGAAACAAGTTCTATGTAAACACTACCAATATATGGAGCATGGAGTACTAATTTGACTCAAAATTATATTAATTTTGTGCTTCACTGTATCATAGTCCTTACTCATTAAGAATACTAAATGCTTATTCTTCTATGTCATTCATCAAATGAACTGAAATGTGTAATGTGTAACGCCTGCTTTTATTCGGGTCATTCAAGATAAACGTGTAGAAATAGTTTTTTGTTTTTCTTCCCATATTTCCTTACAGGTATAATAGGAATAGAAAAATACTGTAGGCATTAAGTGATAAATCTTTTAGAAGGTAGTCACTGTGTCATGGCTTTCTAATTTCATTCTCTTTGCAGGTCAGAGGGGGGAGGGGTGGGAGAATAAGGACTTGCGGTTTGACAAAAGTATAAGTACTGAGAAATGCAAACCAATAACAAGGAATATCATCTCATATATGGTTTCTCCACAAAGTATATTACATAAATTGTGGGCTTTAATAAGATCTTTATTTTTTGTGCAGCAAAATTTTGTCTATAATGGTTTACCAGATATGCAGAAAAGTCATCCAGAATGAAGAGGGTTTCAAGGCTTTTGCTAGAAAGTTCAAGATAGATATTTCATTTGTCACAAACATATGTTAGACACATGGCATTTTAATCAAAATCATGGATTTTTTCAGAAAATCAACATTTTTTAAAAATGTTCCATGTTACAGATAGAGTTCTTGAAATTTCTTGAAAATTTTTATGTTGCATCCTTGGAAGATGCTGAACTTTTAGCATTTAATCCACTTTTTGCTTTTGAGTTACGTTCACAAACCATTTTCTAAAAATGCGCCTTTTTATTCAGAGGACCTCAAAACATGCATTTCCACTGAAATCTCACATACACAAATTTTTGTATGGAATGCAGCACCTTTTTCTACTATACACGTGGTAGAGAAAATAAAATGCTCTTTTTTACTTTTTATTCAGGAAACCTCAAAATCTGTATTTCTATTCAACACTCCATAATGAATTTTTGGATGGAATACAATACGCGCAGATACCGGAGAAAGTAGAAAAGATGCAGAAAAGAACAGCAATGTCATAAAACCCAATTCTAAGAACATGCAAATTAAAGTAAAGCTGGTTGAAGCCAGTAGGAACATCCCAAAGGAAGAATTTTGCCAGTATGGTTAGTTTACCTGTGCACTGAATTAAGATGTCTGTACACATTATCTAGGCCCAAATGACCTAGTTTTTGTGGGTCCCTGCAACCCCACTCATTCACTGTACTCATTACCTAGCTAATGAAAATGTTGTAGTCCACCTATGCAGTATAGGGTAGCATGTGTGCCTCATATTCAAGAATACCGAAATCAAATATTGATTATCCTTACCTGGATGTGGTTTTCTGGAGTTTTCTCTTTGTTGAAAGTAACTCAAGCTTTATGGACCTGGGACCTTTAGAGCATCATTCCATCTATTTTATTCATTGTCTGATATGATCTAACCAAAGGACATTAAACCTTTAAAAAAAAATAGAAATAAAAAAAGCTGTAAAGGAGAGAAGAGCCACTGCTCCCATATACCTGCACTGTTTATAAAAGAAAAATCTTTATATACCTACTAATATTACAGTTTGACAAATGTGAATACCTAATGAATAGCATAAACAAAGTGGGAGATGACAAATGTGAATACCTAATGAATAGCATAAACAAAGTGGGAGAGTAACATGTCCTATCAATACAATGATCCAATTATTAAATTTTAGATGAGTCATTTTTTTTACACATCTGCTTCAGATCAATAAAAAAAAAAAAAAAAAGACTCATCTAAAATTTAATAATTTTTCGCTTTACTGTGGTGTTCCAATACAGTTAAATCTCGATACAATGATCCAAGTTTGAACACTTGTAAAATGGGTGTTGGAGTAGTAGTAAACAAACAGTTTTCCTGGAGGGAAATATAAGTATTGCCTGAAAATATTTCAGAAGCTTGGGATAATTCTTTGTTGACAATTGTATGAATATAACTTATTGTTTGCTTAATGTAGAAGCAAATGTATTGTTACTATATTTTGAAGCCATTGTTGAAGCACTAGAGACTGCTTTTTAATTTGTTGTTTAACAGTAGAGTATATGTGAATTATGACATTTACACAGTAGCAAACTTCAGATAGTCTACTTGATTAATATCTGGGGGAAAATACTGAATGGATAGAAAAGGTGAAATCTAGAATTTATTTTAATGAAATCTTCATACCTTGTACTTAACTACTGCCTTTACAGTTAAACAATGTTCAAATAAATGTTGCCAGCAATAAACACTAAATTCAGGATGATTTATTACATGCATCATAATAAAAGAGTGAAAACAATATAGAATGGCTAAAGGCTGGCAGTATGTTATTGCTACAAAGCAGCATAATTAACTGTATGTGACAAAAAGTAAGTTAAAAAATTGTATAACATGAGGTTATTTCATTGTACCTGAAAGTCAAGGAAACAACATAGATGTTTTCAGTATAAACATTTTTAAAAACTTAGCGTAGCACTAGGTTTTTCAAGGCTTTGTTATTGCCTATATTTTAATTACCAAAATGTATTTGTAAAATATTTCTATATAATTCAGTACTTGTAATACAAGAAGACCAGCCAATTTAAAAAGGCTCACATCCTTTACTGTCTTACTAGTGCTTAAACTTCAGAAAATAAGCCTAGTGAAGTGATAATTCAGCTCTAAACAGAATACAACAGAATATTGATTTTTTAGGATGTGTATGCATGCATTACTTGTTGCTTTTCACCTTGCTGAGCCTGGTACAGAAACAAGCATCATAAGGAGGCTTTGACTATAACTACTGTAATTCATTTGTTGATATAGATCAGCTGAACATCACTATAAACACAACACTATGATAAACAGGAACTGAGGAGCTGAGATACTTCATTCACAGTAACTTTACTGAACAACATTAATTCACCAGAGGTAACAAATCAATAAAATGATCACTGATGTTAAAACATATTTACTCATTGATTTTATTCTTACCAAACCTATATTTTGGAATAAATAAGTATAGAACATATCTATATAATAAATATAAGAACATGCCTAATATGTCTTAATCTTACATGTAATTATTTAATTATATGCAAGATTCTTTAATTAACAATAATTAATAAATTCCAAATAATTTACTGTGATAATTAAGCTTAAGGAACTTTTATTTTCAGATGGAAATTTGGTGTTCTTCATGTTAGAACTACCAGCCTAACCAAATTAGTAGACAGGTCATGATGGAAGCTCAGAATTCACAAGATTCATTACCTCCAAAATTAAAGTGTTCAACAGAGAGTGACTCAGTTAACAACAGTGTGTCCAAAACTTCTTTAAAGTCTATAAATATGAAGCCTGAGAAAAAATCATCCAGTGAAATTTCTTTCAAAGCATTTTTGAATTTTTTACGCACTGCATATGAGATAAATGAAGCTGTTGAGGGGGTACCACATGAAGTGAATGACAAAGTTTCGTTAGACTGGCAGGGTGTAACCAGAAATGATTTTGTTTCTTCATTAATGGAAAGAAAAGAGAGCTCACAAAGCATAGAATACAAACTGACTGAGAAAAAGAATACAATTAAACAAGCTCTGAAACAAATAGAAGCTGTTATTGAAACATCAAAACACTCAGCTGGAGATAATATACAAGGTGTTTCATCAATAATTTCTAAAAAGCCATCAACCCATACGTTAGAAACAAATGAATTATCTGAAGTAAGTGAAAATGTAAAAGCTCAATCAACACAAAATGGAGAGCAAGAAGGAGATAAGTTAAAGGATAAAGCTATAAATGAAATTAAATGTTTTCCTTCAGAAACATCAGATCAGCTGAATAGATTAACAGAAGGAACAACTTTAGATAACAAAAATAAAGGTATAAGTAGCAATACGGATATTGTGTTTGATAGTAAGGTTATAAAGGAAGATGAAAATGGCAAAGGATTGGAGCATGTAGTTAAACGTAAATTGGGTGAAGTCATTCAAGAGGGCTTACTGGACTCTGTGCTACCTTATGTTGTGCCAAAACCATCAGCTGGCCACATTTCTCTTAAAAAAGCAACAAATCTAGACCCAAAAAGAATTGATTCCACTGAGAAATGCTCTGAAGATCAAGAAACCAGCCATGATAGCCCAAAGGAGAAATTACTGTCACCTAGCGGAAGGAAATCATCTGGTGCATGTTTTGGAGAGTAAGTACATCACTGTTGCTTCAGCATTCATTTTATCTAAGAGTCTTGATGATTCTGATCAATGTTCTGTGTTTCAGTAATGAAGTGGAAATTCATGTCTGTGATGAAGTGAAAAACATGAAGCGTGACTTTCGATGTCCTCAGAAACTGTTAGTTTCAAAAATGGGGTATTTTGCTGAAGTAACAACAGGTAAAAGTTCTATTTAAAACATTTTTAAAAAGTATTTTTTAGTGTCCATACCACCGAGTACCTAAAATAAAGGGTGGTTTAGGGTAGTTCTTCTGTAACAAGGCACTGCCTTAAAAAGGGGAAGAAATATGATTTTAAATTGTATACTTGATGGCAGTCATGCTTACTATTCTTCAAGATGCAATGAAATGTCCTGCCTAACAACAGAAAACTACAGATTCTGACTACAAATTGTCAGTTTGTAACACTTCTATATTACTATTCTGTAGATATTTGCAACTTTCGAGTTTGACACAAAATAATGGGAGGTTTACTCTAGACTAGAAACGGGGAGTGGTGCTGCCAGGGGTTAGGGGCAATTTGTACATGGCACAGCTATTATGGGCAACATGTGTCTGTCAGTAATACCAATGATATTTGAAGACAAATATGCTATATTGAGAAGTGAGAAATAAAGCACTTATGAATAAACTACAACACTTAGTAACACTTTTCACTTATCTGTTTGGTAAAATTGTCTAAATGCCCCTGGACCGGTTTCATAATGTTGTCATCACATCCTCAGCCAGCAGACTGGTCAGCATTTTGGTTACTTCTGGAAGTTCATGGATAGTTCACTATCTTATGCTATCTATTGGGGCCAACACAAACTTACTGACGACATCTATTGGCAGGATTTCAAAATTCATCATGTGATCTTTATTTTTTAAAATAAATATTTTCTCCCAAACCATTAAATCTAATGGTCCATTTCATTATTTTAATAATTAAACTACTGGATTTATTTCATGTTTAAATGACCAAAAATGATCTGCCACTTCTGACTTATCAATCTGTTTATATTTAATATTGCTGGAATGTTCCTTCACTCTGGTTTCTAAATTATGGTTGATCCTACGAATGTAAAGCTAATCGCAATCTACTTATAAATAAAGCACTTGTCACTACTTTGTAGTGTAAAAGTTAGCTGAAAATTATATTTCTTATATCACATTCATCATTTATTTCCTATTGTTCATACTTAAAATTAATAATTGTTTTCTAATAATGTTACCTGCATCGTGGCAATACAGCAGATAATTTGGAGAAAAATCTGCTTCTGTTAGGAAAGCTAAAAACTTGAGTGTAATGTGATATTTTCTTCATTTAATTAACAGTAATAAAGGAAGCTTTAATCGTAAGTAGCTATTTTTTACATTATTATTAGAAGACAACGATGAAACAGAAATACATGCAAATAAATATAGAAAAAAAAAGCAACAGTTAACTACATAAGAATTAAATTGGATATTTACACAAAAAATAAATGGTTCTGTGAATGTGAAGTAAAATATGCTTTATTCAGCTTATCTTGCATTTTGTTTGGTGGTGATAATGATCAGAAAAGGATGTGGATTTAGTTCACATTGTGAAACATTAAGGTACCATTGCAAGTACTTTACACTGATATCTTGCTCAGTAATCTATTCGTAAAGTATTCAGTAGCTCAATATTTTCTTGAGAAAAAAGTCCTCTAAACTTTCAGGTTCGATGGACCTGATTAGTTACACATTGACATTGTAAGTGCTACTTAGTGCCAATTTATGTGCTGTGAAAAACTCACTAATAATGGCAGTAAAACATAGCGTAATCCATGGTGAAATAGCCCAAAGTGGGACTGAGCCTGCCAACCCAACTGCCTGCCTGATGCCCACATATGCAAGGCAGAGGTGAGCCATCACCCAACCGATATGGGGAGGAGATGTAGTCAACATCTTGGCACCCCTAGCCGGAAAGTTGGCTTTGTAGACCAGAGTATACTACCTAGCGTAGCTCCTCAATTTCCTCACGTTGCTGAGTGGGCACCAGTCCTATACCCTGGACTGCACCCCAAGGGGTGGGATCGATCGAGGCACAGAGAACCAAAGCACAGTGTTCTAGTCCACTATGCCACAGTGCAGGACAACAGTGGCAGTAGTGTGCATATACCATCATATAACTTAGCATTATTTCAACCATTTCTTTCATTCATTCTCCTGGATATGTCCTACCTAGTTATTAAAGGATGTTAATCATCTTAGAAAAAATAAAAAACAAAATGCAAGGTTACACTGGTACTACCAATGCTTTCATGTTTCTGCTGCTGTTGCCTAAAATAAAAGAAGTGTTGCACTCCACTAAAAGGTGTACCATTTTGAAGCCCCCTGGGTTTATTAGTTCTCTTCTTTTATAATTATATGTAACTGAGAGTTGTGAAAACTTAACACAAAAAGAATGAGAACTCAACAGTTTATCTCCAATAACTTTTTTGTAGCCTTTTTAAAATGTTTGCCATTGTGTGCTTAGGTTTTTCCCAGTTGAGATTTGTTTTAGTATGCTATGGGTTACATTCAAAAATAAATAATATATAATTATATATATAAAATAAATAATTATTTTATTTCAATTTATGCATTTAATTGCATATTTAATAAATTCTCATTTATAGGACAAAAACTGGAAGATATGGACATATCAGTGCACTGTGACATTGCAATCTTTGAATGGTTAATGAGATGGGTTAAGAAAGAATTAATGCCAAAAGAGACTTGGCCTGACCTAGGTAAGAACAAATTTATATCTAAACATAAACAATATTACATAACTAATTATTTCACAAGTATAAACAGTATGTAAGATAAAACTACTGAACCATTTTTACTTTCTCTGCAATCTCTATATAGTAGGAAACGTTATATTCCACCCAATATTTTATGTCTAGACTTCTCAGGTATATGTATATATATTTTTGTGTGTGTGTGTGTGTGTGTGTGTGTGTGTGCGCGTGTGTGTGCGCGTGTGTGTGTGTGCATGTGTGTGTGCGTGGGTGCGTGCGTGCGTGCGCGTGCGTGTGTGTGTGTACCTAATTTAGTGAGTTTAGCATCTTCAAAGAACGTGAAATGAAAAGTTTACAATTCCCCAGCTCAGATTATCTTTTTCATAAAAAATATCTCCTTATTTTTTATTTTCTCCAAAATTTCTCTAAACATTTTGACTAACATACCATAGGTAAAAATATTTTAATGATAAAATGCATATCTTGAATTTTCTGGGAATGGCTTGTGAAGTCCTCTTCATTCTGAACCACTTTTACATAACTGTAAACCTTAAGAGGTGGACAAAATCTTACTACAAAAAAAATCACAGTATATGCCAAATGCCCTTTTTGGAAGAGGGGACAGGGAGATGTAACGATTTCCAAGATATTGTTGTTGTTGGTTTGAATTATGTAATACTTTATACTTTTCTCAGTTGGTAATATTCACTTTTATCTTTTGTTTTTGCTAAGAGCATGACATTTCAAAGTCTCACCTAGCTACATACTTTTAAAAATTTGACTTTGCTTTGGCTTTGCCTACTATAATTCTTCTTATTCTACAAGGAGTAAGCATAATCATGAGCAAAATTTGCAACAGTTTTGAATCAACACAGATTTGGCTGTTGCATCATCCATATTCAACCCCCAAAATGTTTGGAGGAACACACCTGCCTTTGGTCAATGGGTTTGTTTGGAAAGATTGACTCAGACTGAAAAATTCAATGCCATAGCCGGGATTCATCCACATCCGTGGTTCAAATCCTGGCTATGGCATTGAATTTTTCAGTCTGACTCAATCTTTCCATACTTAAGCCTACACATGGCTAGTGTGAAAAGAACAATTAATTTCCATTAATTGACCTAATAGTGGTTAACTATAAAAAGCTCGGGCCTTAAAGTACTTACACAATGTAAGTCGCCATTAAGGTAGTTGTCTCATGTGTTTGTGAGAACTCCTAAGTGGTTTACTGGGAAAAACAAGAGTCAGTTGGAGAATTTAATGTCATATCAGCACGTTGGCCATAGTAGCTCAAGGGTTAGAGCAGCTGGGAGGCAACCAGCAGATCCGTGGTTCATTTCCCGGCTATGGTATTGAATTTTTCAGTCTGACTCAATCTTTCCATACTTTAGCCTACACACGGCTAGTGTGAAAGAACAATTAATTTCCAATGGGTTTGTTTGTTTTGCTTGTTTGGTCCTATCACTGAGCAGCGCTCTAGAACATTGAACACATCATACAGAAAACAAACCTCACCAAATCAACATTAATCGTTTTAACTACAACCGTACATCAAAACACTTTTTTTTTTTTTAGGTCCATCAGATTAATTTATAATCCTACTAGTTGTATCTCCAGTTTGCCACATTGGAGTCACTTTTTGTCACCATGATAGGCTAGTGATTTTAACAAAAATTAGAAGGAAAAGAAGCACAACATCCCTTAGGTCTCAAATACTCACCATAAGGCCGGGAAAAGATCAAGGTAGTATAGGAAAGTTTTAAGACAGAATTTAGTAAGGAAAAGGAAGAATACCAAATTCGGTCATTATATCAGGAGTTCCATATGATGAGCGCTCCTCCCTTTAGTTCAAAATAAAGAAGTAAGAGAACCCAAACTTCAAGTTTATCAAGATACTGACAGAGACGCCCCTATCGCCTCCAAGGAGTTCACCAATCCAACATTCAATAGTCAACATTAGCTGAGGATGTTAGCAAGATCCTAACAAAAGGCATTCTAGGTAAACACTAGCAATAAATGGACCATTTAGTACTAGTTTGACTCAAAATTATATTAATACAAAAGTATGTTTACTAACAGCTGCACCCCGAGAAGGAAAGGGATGGGACCTTACTCCTCAAAATTGTATGCTGTGCTAACAAGTTGAGGAAATGGATAGTCAACACTTAGAATGTTGTACAGCACTTCAAAACTATCAAGATCTAACCTAACAAAATTGATCTACACATTTCATATTTGGTTGAATTTGATACAAAATGAAGTGTAGTTTAGGTGGAGAACCTCTTACACATTTTCAAATTTTACTGGTGGAGCTTAATTTTGTACATAAAAGTGAACAAAATTCATTAGCAATTTCCAATTTAGTTGAACTGGCACAGAATTTAAAGTAGTTAAAATAAGTAACTTTGAATTGAGGTTGTAGCTGAATATTTCTGAACTAAGACCTAAGGCTGTAGCACGTAGCTTACTAAAGCAAACAGGCAGTACGAATAAATATGCTGGTTTTTATTTTTTCCTCCTCCTCCCCCTCCTCCTCCTCTTCCTCCTCCTCCTCCTCCTCCTCCTCCTCCTCCTCCTCCTCCTCCTCCTCCTCCTCCTCCTCCTCCTCCTCCTCCTCCTCCTCCTCCTCCTCCTCCTCCTCCTCCTCCTCCTCCTCCTCCTCCTCCTCCTCCTCCTCCTCCTCCTCCTCCTCCTCCTCCTCCTCCTCCTCCTCCTCCTCCTCCTCCTCCTCCTCCTCCTCCTCCTCCTCCTCCTCCTCCTCCTCCTCCTCCTCCTCCTCCTCCTCCTCCTCCTCCTCCTCCTCCTCCTCCTCCTCCTCCTCCTCCTCCTCCTCCTCCTCCTCCTCCTCCTCCTCCTCCTCCTCCTCCTCCTCCTCCTCCTCCTCCTCCTCCTTCTTCTTCTTCTTCTTCTTCTTCTTCTTCTTCTTCTTCTTCTTCTTCTTCTTCTTCTTCTTCTTCTTCATCTTCTTCTCATCATGATCATCACCATCATCATCATCATCATCATCATCATCATTATGGTAAAAGAATTCAGCACAAAGTCCAAAATGCCTCTTAGTGCATTTATGCACACTTACTCCCAGCAGCTGTACAGTGTAATGATTTGTATTCTTGTCTTGCAGGAGGGGGAGTTTTGCTTCCATGTTGGACATTATAATTTTAATCTATCTTATTTAACTTTAAATGGGAATAAAATATTTTACTATCTGCACTGTGACTGAAAAATATAATTATGTTTTTTATTTTAAATCTAATGTCTTGAAATGAGGCATTCTAAAATATCTTAGGTTCAATGGAATGAATCCAGAAATACATGATTTGCTGGGGTCCCTTTAAATATGTTCACAAATTAAAGCAATACCACCCTAAGTTACCTTGGGGAAATAAACCGATTTACAAAACACCATAACCATACAATGTAATGGTAAGATCTCACTCATCCTGGAATGTAAACTTCACTTATGTATGTAATGAAATGACTTCAATTTATGATGGTATTATTTAAATGACTGGAGAACAAGTGAATATGTTAAAGTAAGCAAAGCATTTAAGTTAATTGATGAAAATTAATTATTTCTTCTCACTAGTCATATATAGGCTAAGATCTCCAGGAGATCCATGGTTCAAATCCTGGCCATTGCATTGAATTTTTCAGGTTGACTCTATCCAAAATCTTAGCCTATATACAGCTAGTGTGAGGAAATTATTAATTTCCATCAATTAACTTAAATAATAAAGAGTTTAAGATGAAGTGTGGGATTGAACTACTTACAATAGTAAGTCGCCACCAACAGTGTATCTCAGATACGAGAGCCCCTAGTGGTCTACCGGGGAAATATATGAGTCATTTGGAGAATTTAATGTCATGATAGCAAGTTGGCCAAGATAGCTCAATGGGTAAGACAACTGGATGGAAACCAGAAGATCCTTGGTTCAAATCCTGGCCATGGCATTGAATTTTTCAGGTTGACTCTATCTAAACAAAGCATGTTAACAAACAGTAAGTGAATATTCATTGATGCAATATGTTAGTAATTTATAGGAATTTAAGAGTAGTTTATAGGGACAGTTTACTAAAACAAAATTTTTTTAGTATTGTTTCCTAATACGTTTACTAAATACCAGAACACAAAATAAAAGGTTGCAAATGCACCTGAACTGCAGCATTATGTATACATTTATGAATGTGTGGATAGAGGTATCCGTTTCTCCAAAATATTGGTTGATTTGATGATAGTTTCTCGGGCTAACAGCCAGGTCAGATTAGGGTAACTACCCAAGCTTTCAGCGACTAACTCTGCCGCCATCCTCAGGGGAACTGAGGATGTGCACCAGGCATTTATGAAATCCCATGCAGTTGCGGCAAAGTTTACATAGGACAAACAGGTAGAACAGTAGAAGATCGCATCAAAGAACATCAACGTTGTATTAGACTAGGATACCCAGAAAAATCTGCAGTGGCTGAGCACACATATAATACAAATCATAAAATCAAATTCGACTCTACAAAAATACTTGAAAAGTCCTCTAGGTACTACGATAGAGTGGTTAAAGAAGCCCTATACATTAAAGCGAATAAAAACAACTTCAACAGGGAAGAAGGCCTTCAAATCAGCAAAGCATGGACATCAGTCATTCAGCATATCTCTCCTCCACAGTGCAAAGAAGCATCGGCAATCACCTGATTGGTTCCGCACATTTCTCCATCGGCCGGAGCTCGGCCAATGGGAAGAAAGTAGGCGGTTCTTATCGGCCGCGCGTCAGGTATAAATATCGCAACATCAGTAGCCTAGATTCAGTTCCCCTGAGGATGGCGGCAGAGTTAGTCGCTGAAAGCTTGGGTAGTTACCCTAATCTGACCTGGCTGTTAGCCCGAGAAACTATCATCAATAATCAACGCCAGGAAAGCTTCAAGTCCTTAATATTGGTTGATTTGGTTGGTTGATTTGGTTGGTTGGTTGGTTGGTTGGTTGGTTGGTTGGTTGGTTGATTGGTTGGTTGGTTGCTCTTGCTCAGCATATTGGAGTTCATCCATTTGCCTTCTTACTTCCCAGTAGCGCAGTGAGAGATCTGTCAGTGTTAAATTTTGACACTTCATTAGGTGGATCATATTCATTACAGAATCCTCTTCTCTACATAGCACTTAATTTGGAATTGGAAGGATGTTTAGTTTATGCAGATAGCATCCAATCATGTCCTGTATTAATCAAAAGAGAGTAACAGCTTTTGAATGTGGACATTCTAGTATTATTGTTAGTTTGTTCAGTTAACTCCATTTAGCTTTATTTAACTAAACACTATCTAAAATTTAAACATTTTTTAAACTCCATTCAGGCACATGTATGATTTTAAGACACACCTACTAGAAAATACTGCTACATGTTGGATCACTATTTACAGTAAAATGTTACAGGAATGCATACATTCAATCTTCCAACCTGCTCTCCTTCATTCATATGGTTTGCAGCTAGTTTAGCTGCTACAACCTAAATAATAATCATTGATTCCAATGTGTAAGGACTATGACACAATGAAGGACAAAATTATATTAATAATCATTGTGTTTTGATTATGAAATAAACCACAAATCACACTATCCAGCATAATTTTTGTGGCAAAGCATCTGATAAAGTGACTACGACTAAATGAGATCTCCTGATTTCAGAAATGTCACTGGTTTTGCTGTATCACGTCTAGTTTTCACACTAATCATGATTTACTGTCTTAAAATGTTCTTCTTCTTCTTCTTCTTCTTCTTCTTCTTCTTCTTCTTCTTCTTCTTCTTCTTCTTCTTCTTCTTCTTCTTCTTCTTCTTCTTCTTCTTCTTCTTCTTCTTCTTCTTCTTCTTCTTCTTCTTCTTCTTCTTCTTCTTCTTCTTCTTCTTCTTCTTCTTCTTCTTCTTCTTCTTCTTCTTCTTCTTCTTCTTCTTCTTCTTCTTCTTCTTCTTCTTCTTCTTCTTCTTCTTCTTCTTCTTCTTCTTCTTCTTCTTCTTCTTCTTCTTCTTCTTCTTCTTCTTCTTCTTCTTCTTCTTCTTCTTCTTCTTCTTCTTCTTCTTCTTCTTCTTCTTCTTCTTCTTCTTCTTCTTCTTCATCTTCCCTAGTTGTACCACTATCTGGTGTTAGGGGATTCTTGATCCTCTATCCCTTTTAAGGTCGGGCTGGAAGAACCGATGCTTTGGATCCGATAGAGAACCAGGATAGTTGATCAGCCCAATGTCTGGTGTGAAGGTGAGGGAAGTGGATGATATATATGAGGGCGAGATGAATGATAGGAAAGATGATGTAGCAGTTGGCGAAATGCTGATGGAGGAAAGCGGAGGACCCAGAGAATACCATCCCAGCACCATGTTGTCCACCACAAATCACACTTTGCGGTCACCTGGGATCAAACCCAGGCTGCCTTGGTGAGAGCCAAGCAGTCTAACCACATGCTGCTTTGTGATAATTGCAAATTGGCTGTTGTTAGTGCGGCTGTGCTTTGCTTTGTTATTCCTGTGCTAGCTTGTCAATCCAACACCATTCCATTGAACTCTCCGATATCAGTCTATTTTAAGAATTGTTACCAATGAAATGAAAAGAGTGAGCTACTAGGTTCATGATTGAAAGAAAAAAACATTCTTGTCCAGGCATCTTATCTTTTCTTGGTACAGACAGAGATAAGGAGTTTAGGAAGTATTTCAAGAAGTATTTACTGAGTAAATACTGGGGAGTAATTACTGTTTGTAGATTCCTCTTAAGGAGCTTGAAGGCTAGACTACTTCATAATGGAAACATTCTAGCTTTAATATCTGTGGGACATTCCATTTCACTGAAGGAAACTTATCTCACAATGCAAACTGTTTTGGACAAAATTTAATATAAGCAGAGGTGGGATGTGTATAATGACTTGAAGATATTCTGTTTTCAGTATATTGTAAGCAAGTTTCCACATTTATCAGATGCAAAAGCAAAGGAAGGCATTGTTAATGGGCCACAAATTAGGAAGCTGCTAATAGACCCAAACTTTGAACAGATGATGAATGCCATAGAACTTGCAGCATAAATTTCAATGAGGAAAGTCATGATGAAGTTTCTAGGAAATGTAAAGAGTGAACAGTACGAAGCAACAGTGAAAATGATGGATCACATGAAGGAGTTGGGGTGTAGAATGAGCCTGAAACTGCACTTCCTTCATTCTCATCTCAATCATTTTCCTGAAAACCTTGCAGCTGCTAGTGAGATGGGAGAGAGGTTTTGCCAAGTCATCAAGAAGGCAGAAAGAAGTTACCATGGGAGGTGGGATGTACCGTTGATGGCCAATTACAGTTGGTGCTTGAAAAGAGATGACAAACATGCAGCAACCAGACGCTGGGCAGCCAAATGCGTCTTTCAAAGGGGACATCTAGGACTGTTCAAATAAAGATGGCAACATTTTTTTCCTGTAAAAACATCTTCTGGTGTTGTTTCACATATACATTGCCTTTCTCATGAATTCTTTGGTCACATATAATTGCTAGAGCACAGAAATCATGAACATGTGCATTTCAGCAAGAGATTCTGGTTCAACCTAGGTATTAGCACTTACATAGATGAAACATGTCTATTTCACCCCCTCTTACCAAAACTAGTGAAATAGACATGTCTTGGACTTTTACAAAGTATCACTATATGTTCTCTATGATATTTCCAAACTTATAACAATTTGTTCAGTACTTTTTATTCTATATCTCTTATTTTGGAGTACCTATTGCAAGAAAACCTGACGTTATACGTAGAAGGTAATAATGTATTCATATGCAGTGATTCAAAATTAGTTAAGATCACATGTCACATCCCATGCCGCAAGAAAAAGGTTTCAAAATGCTGGGTAGTGCTATTAGAGAGCAAAAGAATTTATTATTTTTATTAAAGAGAAAAATGAAGGATTACAATTTGTATGTGTATACAAGAGTGAGTGAGTGAGTGAGTGAGTGAGTGAGTGAGTGAGTGAGGGAGTGAGTGAGTGAGTGAGTGAGTGAGTGAGTGAGTGAGTGAGTGAGTGAGTGAGTGAGTGAGAGGGGGAGAAAGAGAGATTTCCTTTGTATATAGCATTCTTGATTCCACCAATGCCTCATTCATTCTTTCCAACCATTTAGTTGGTCAAAAACATAGAACTTACAATATATCTTTTTGTGACTTTGTCATTTTTAGAAATTCTTTGTTGTTGATTTGAATTTTCTAAATATTTTTGAAGTGCTGGAGTTATCTTCATTTGTTTCTTGTGATGTTTTGCAAAGAGTATGTAATTTCAAAGCCAGCATATAGTGACCTGCATTTTGAAGACTTGACAATCACGTCAGCCTCCCACATCCCTCTTTTATCTAGAATGAAATGCTCAATGAAACCATTTCTGGAAATATTTATCTCAATTAAACTATTATAAAATATTTTGTAGAATGGTTATAAAAGTAAACAGTAGTAGGTAGAGAAAGTTATCTAAAAGTTATTTTTGTTTACTAATGCTCTAGATCTTGGATTTCATCCATTCTCCATCTGGCACCCCAATAATAAGATGTTAGTTGCATGTAAAGATCTTGTATTTTTGGAATTGCTCAGCATAGTAGTAAATGTTCTTTGTCCATAATTGAATTTGTAAGTTTGCAGAGAGTGCACTGTGGGGTATTTTATATATATATATATATATATATATATATATATATATATATATATATATATATATATCTTATGAAGATGTGTGGCTAAGCAGTCATGACTAGTAGTTAGTCAGAATATTGCCACTCATTTTCGTCCTGGGTAATCAGGAATGTGGGGGCACGTGGTAGCCTAGTGATTACGGCACTATCCTGCAAGCCAGGAGTTGCAAGTTAGATTCCCGATAGTACCATTGAAATTTATTCCCTGGTATAATCCTTCTGGTCGCACTATGGCCCTGGTTTTCACTCAGCCTCTAAGAGAAATGAGTACCAGGGTAATTCCTGGGGGTAAAGGCGGCTGCCTTGTGAGGCTGACAAACTCACAGGCCTTGTATGCCGAAGTATATATATATATATATATATGGGTGCCGTAACTACCCATCGCTCCAACATAGGCTGCCTAAGGCCTCTCATGCGGTACCTTTTTAATCAGGAATGTATTTCTTATCTTCCAGAATGATACTCCATTTTTTATTTATACTTGCAGTTTTAAGCTCTTCTTGTTGAAATGCTTTTATTTTATTACTAATTTGTGATTTGGCAGAGAGGAAAGATAAATTCTTGTCTTTTGCCTGTTTGATGTGTGTGCCTTTTTTTTCTAGTATATCAGCTTATTCATTTCCAGCCAATCATACATGTGCTGGAATCTACTGTAGTACTATTTGTTTACCTAAGTTTTGTAGTATCTTAATTGACTGGGTTATTTAATTTATTGTGCTATCATATGAGTACTGATTTATTATTGCTTGTAAGATAGATTTTGTATCACAGAGTATGATTGCATTGTTGAATTTATTAATATAATTAAAAAGTTGTTTTAAGCTGGTATTAATGGCTCTCCATCAAAGTTTGTTGCATTTGTGCCTATAGATAGATATAGGTTAAATAGTTTACAATGTATACCAGTTCCAGCATTTCCATTTTTCTCCATAAAAGAACCATCTGTGTAAATATGTAACCATTCTTGTTCTGGGTATCATCTATGAATTGTTTCCAGGGCTAATAATTTCAATTGCACTGAATCATAAAGTTGTCTAAAAATAACACATCATATTTTTCATAATTTTCATAATTTTCATTCCTCACTATCAATTTCACTACTTTTTTTTATCATTTCCTTCATAATCATTATATACCCTGCAGCTGCTATCCCTTACTCTGCAGAAATGATGCTTATAAAATAAAATAGTAAAATTATGGTAAATTTATGTACCAAATAAGAAAATAAGGATAACAAAAAAATTTGTACTTAATTTCTCCATGTTTAAATAAGGAAGTGAAGTAAGGTGTGCAGGGCTTCTTTTTTCTGCTGAGATAACTGTTTAAGAAGAAAATGATAAAAGAGTGGATGCAGGATTACCCACCTGGAAATTTTTAAAATTTTAGATTTGAAAATTTAGACTTTCAGGTAGAAAAATGATGGAGGATCATATCTGTAAGATGGCAAAATAAATAATACTATATCTGGTACCAATAATATTTATTAGATTTTGAATCACTAAACAAAAAGTAGTACATTGCAGAAAATATATTAAAATAGTTGTGAATTAACTAATGTACAAGTAAAAATTCCTAGTGTTTTTATTTACATTTAAAAAAAACTACTTGTCTTATGCAAAAGAGAGCACCCATGCAAAAAAGTGGAAAAACCAACTTCCTTCTACATATGTGTTCTACTTAAACGATAAGTATGTAAAGAGCTTAGGTGTCAAAAAATGTAAAGTCTGATCAAAAAATTGAGAACAGTATTTCTAACTCAATTATATTACGTGAAGTAACATGAGGAAACTATAAAACAGATAAACACTTTAAAATGTAAATGCTCTTGTGGATTAGATGAATTCTCAAATGAAATGTTAAAGCACTTTAAACATGAACTTGCTGATATAATTACATATATAAGTAATCAATCATTTATATTAGGAACATTTCCTAAAGCACTAAAAAAAGTAATAGTTAGACCGATATATAAGAAAAAATATTCAAAACTAGCATTAGAAAATTATAGACCTATAACATTGAGCTCGAGTTTTCAAAAATAATAGAAGGACTATTTCTAGATCAGTTACAGGGATTTTGTAGGAAATATAAAATAGTTTCAGACTATCAATTCGGTTTTCAAAAAAAGAAATCAACTGTACAGGCAATATGTAAAGAAAATGACATCATTATAAATGCATTAAACAGAAAAGAATATATAGTGGCAATTTTTCTTGATCTGACAAAAGCTTTCGATTGCATAAACATAAGTCAACTAATTACCAAAATAGAAAATTATGGGCTAAGGGGCATACCATTAGATTGGCTGAAATCATATCTTCAGGACAGGGAGCAGTGTGTGGCAATAATACATAATTCAAATGGTAAATTGGACAATATTAGATCTTCATTTAAGAAAATAACTTACGGTGTACCCCAATGCTCGAAACTCGGGCCCTACTTATTTTGGCCATTGGATATGCTGATGACACCACAATCATAGTGAAGGGAAAAACGGAAAGTGAAGTACAAAATAAATCCAATCTTATACTTGAAAAAATTAGTAGTGAGTTAGGAAAACTAGGTATGGTAATCAATACAAATAAAAAATGGATGCAAATCACCTTAAACAAAGATACCCAATCACATATGCAATTAACATTAGATAATAAAAAAATACAAGAAGTAACAAAAGCAAACTTCCTTGGACTAATAATAGATAAAAAAGTAAATTGGAAACAACACATTGAAAAAATAGTAAAGAAAATAAGTATGGGACTATATATTTTAAAACAGGCAGCACAACAAATGGATAGAGAAACTCTGATACAAATTTACTATGCAGTCATACACTCTCATTTATGCTATGGGGTGGTATTATGGGGAAATGCACAGAAAAAAGCAATGATAAGAATATTAAGACTCCAGAAATATGACATCAGAATAATTTGTAAACTAAAAATGACAGATTCGTGTAGAAATGTTTATAAAATGTTAAATGTATTAACATTTACAGCATTAAATACATAACAAAAAATTGTAGCAACCAAAATAAAAACATGTACATACACATAACACAAGAACAAAACAAAATTATTTCTTAAACAGATTAAGAGGAACATTAAGTAACAAAAATATAGAAAATAAATCTAAAGAATTGTACAATCATTTACGGAATCAAATAAAACAGATAACAGAAGAAAAATTTAAACTTAAAGCACTTAAAAAGTACCTCATAGAAAACCCAGTCTACTCTATAGATGAGTATAAAAGATTAAATAAAGCTTAAGTAGTATAGGTATCCTCTGCTTATTTTATTAATTTATTATTTTTATATTGTTGTGAACACATTGTATTTGTTAAACCTGTTGACGTATCCTATGTATTTTGGATCATATGGATGAAATAAAATGAAATGAAATGAAAAAGTAATTTATAAAGTCATCTTTTTTGTTTTTTCCCCACCAAGTCCTCTATTTATGACAGACTCAACACAACTTTTATATCTGTGTGTACATTTGTAAATACAAGACCAGTTCAGTGATTTTAGCCATTCTTGTTCTCACTCAACTTTTTAGCTGCCTGTGTGTTGAAAATGCCTGTTCTGCTATAGCTGTTGAAAGCAGAATATGCTACTAAGTAGTGAATTGACTTTTGTGTGGCAAAATAAAGTTAAAATATTTATTTTTTATGTGTTAAAAAGAAGAAAATATCTGGTAAAATGTTACAATATTTTACTTAAATTCACAGAAATAAGAGAAAATTGATCATTTATTATTGTCATAGGTTTTCATCACTCCTAGTTAGGTAGCAGGTCCTAATGTAATACAAAAGTGAATCGAGAAGATATTGACACATTGCTTCACTCACACTGTTTATTCACAGGACATGTTTCAAGAGCTCTCGCTCCTATCATCAGCTGATACTCGACTAGTGCAAGTTGTAGTGGTTTCCTCGTTTTCCATTTTGTCAATAGATGGCGCGATGTACTTGTCAAAGATGTCCGGTGGTGGAGTTTCAAAATTCATGACTCTATGACGATTTTTGTTGATGAAGATTTTTTCCCATACGGAAAGGTCTATGGGGTGATTAACATATTTTATTAGAGATGTTTCCAAGTTGATGTCATGTCTAGTATTCAAAAAATGAAAAGCCACTGCTGATTTTTCTGTTTCACCATTTTTAATGTTTCTTAGATGTTCTTTAGTTCTGATGTTAATATTTCTTTTTGTTTTTCCTATATAAATTTTAGGGCAAGTTTCACATTTGATCTCATAGATTCCTGGTTTTTCTTTGGTAGTGATTGAATTTTTGGGAGGGCCTTTTAACAAATTTCTGATATTAAACCTATTTTGAGGTGCAAGAGTTATGTTGTGTTTTGAGAAGATTTTTTGGAATTTGTTATAGGCTGATGGGTGGAAGGTGAATTTTTTAAAAAGTTTTTTCTCTTTTTCAAAAATATTTTTGAATATACAAAATCCAGCTATAAAATTTACATTGGAAACAGAAGAGGATGGTGTGCTCCCCTTTTTGGACGTCAAGATCAAGAAAATGAACAACAAACTCACCTGTGGTAATTACAGGAAACCGACACACACAGATAATTACATCAAGAACAACAGCTTCAACCCAAAACAACACCAACATGCCATTTTCAACAGTTTAATCTTTCGGATGATCAACTTTCCACTAAACAGAGAAGATTATCAAGAAGAATACCTACACATAAAAAAAGTAGCTATATCCAACGGTTTCAACCCAAATTTAGTAGACAAAACAGTTAACAGACTCAACAAAGCTAAGAAAATAAAAGAAACCACCACCCTAGAACCTACAGGAGAAAAAGAGAAAAAACTTTTTAAAAAATTCACCTTCCACCCATCAGCCTATAACAAATTCCAAAAAATCTTCTCAAAACACAACATAACTCTTGCACCTCAAAATAGGTTTAATATCAGAAATTTGTTAAAAGGCCCTCCCAAAAATTCAATCACTACCAAAGAATAACCAGGAATCTATGAGATCAAATGTGAAACTTGCCCTAAAATTTATATAGGAAAAACAAAAAGAAATATTAACATCAGAACTAAAGAACATCTAAGAAACATTAAAAATGGTGAAACAGAAAAATCAGCAGTGGCTTTTCATTTTTTGAATACTAGACATGACATCAACTTGGAAACATCTCTAATAAAATATGTTAATCACCCCATAGACCTTTCCGTATGGGAAAAAATCTTCATCAACAAAAATCGTCATAGAGTCATGAATTTTGAAACTCCACCACCGGACATCTTTGACAAGTACATCACACCATCTATTGACAAAACGGAAAACGAGGAAACCACTACAACTTGCACTAGTCGAGTATCAGCTGATGATAGGAGCGAGAGCTCTTGAAACATGTCCTGTGAATAAACAGTGTTAGTGAAGCAATGTGTCAATATCTTCTCGATTCACTTTTGTATTAATTTGTGCTTCACTGTCCCTACGCTTCTTCCAACTTTATACTTTGAGGTCCTAATGTGTTCTAAAATTGTTGTGGAGAACAGAAGTCTTCACCACAAATGTGTGTTAATTATCTCTAAACAGCACCTTAGATTGTGAGAATGATCTTTTCACATCATTGAATGTCAGATGTGCATATTTAAATAAAGGGATGTCACTAACACTCCCATACTCTAAATCACGTACTGGTTTACATTCCATGACTTGAGCCACTCTCAAACAAATGTTTAACTTTTTGTTTTAACACTTTTAGCTCTAGTAAAATATTTTTATTTCACTAGATTGCTCCTTTAGTTTTTCATTTAATAGATCTTGCTGAAGCTTTTAGTTGTATGGAGTCACACAAAAAAGTTTAGATTGTGGATACGAATGCCATATCATTTTTAATTGGCTATTTTCCAATAAAACAAGCACTATTATTAGGTTAATTGATGGAAATTAATTGTTCTTCCACACTAGCCCTATGTTGGCTAAGGTTTGGATATGTAGAGTCAGATTGAAAAATTCAGTGCCATAGCCAGGATTTGAGCCACAGATCTCCCGGTCTCCATCCGGTTGCTCTTAACCATTGAGCTACTATGGCCAACATGCTGGCATGACATTCAATGCTCCTGCATATTTCCTGGTAAATCACAGGTTCTCATATACAATGAGATAATGCCTTTTGTGGTGACTTACTATGCTTTAAGTACCTAAGTCCCAGGCTTCATAGTTAAACCACTGTTAGGTTAATTGATGAACATTAATCATTCTTCCACACTAGCCATGTGTAGGCTAAGGTTTTGATAGGTTTCAATAGATGATGTCATTTTTGCCCAGTTCATTTACAACACATGGAAAACTTTCTAAATTTATTTCATAGCACAAAACTGCTGTTAGACAATTGCCCCAGCACATGACCACTGGCCCAGAGGGAAGAGGAGAATTGAGATTTTTTTTTTCTGAAGAGATCAAACCTCAGCAATGATTTAAGAAAGAGTGCTTTTCCATTTGATACAAACCTATCTACATTAGCATATGGGAACCTGATACATTCAGATAGTCTAAGAGCATGAACTACACAAGTGATCTAAATAATTTTTGGACAACTCACAGAAAGGACTAAATCTGCTTTAATCATGTATTGTGCATTATTTTTAAGAAAGAGTAATACATTGTATTTTATACCATTTGGCCTTTCTTATGCCTAGTTTCATTGCATGACCTCACAATTGTTATTTGTATAATTTGCTGCAGATAGTTCTTTAATGTAGTTCACTAATACGAGTGCTCGCTATTTCGTCATTTTCAATAGACTGAAAACAACATTTCTTTTTTCTTAAAAGTTGTATATTGTATTTCATCAATATTCACCCAAAGTCATTCATTTTTATATGCTGCCCTAAGTTTTAGCAAAGTTTATCACTTAGAAAGATAGCTCTTCGTTAGTGTTGGTTCTTCAGGAGGCTCAATGTCAATATACTTACTCAAACAATTCCTAATTTGTACATTATTTACTTTTTTGAGTGGGAAATCTGCTACAAAGAATGCTGTGCATAAATCTAAACTGTTCAGGGAACACTGATTTTCCTACCCTTAAAGAAGCTGGTTCACCTATCAATAATTGTCAGAAATTCACACAGTCACAGGAGCAATATATTTATTTCAATGTAAATGTTAAGTGACTTGAGAACTTTTATCTGCACTTATAGTTTTTCCATGTGGTTGGCAAACCAACAGGTAAATATACTTTTAAACTTGTCTACGTATTGCTGAAGATGCAGTTTGACACTTGATTTAACCTTTGGTATATTTTCAGAATGCACAATTTACACAAAAGATTTGAAGAAGGAATGCAGTCTGTATTCATAATTCATGCACTTAATTGAAATATATGAGTAGCAGATGAATCAGGGTGTCAAGTTGGTTATGCTGATCTAAAGTTCTAGTTTACCTTATGTATTTTGATATGGTGAACATTCCCCGACATCTTTGATGTAATACAAGCAATCTATAAATATATTATATATTTATAATAGAATAATTGAAAAATTATCCAGGACAATTCTGATTTATGTATTTATGAAAGTGTATATGGAATAATGTATTTAATTTAATATAATTTTGAGTCAAACTAGTACTCAAAATTATATTAATTTGTGCTTCATTGTATCATAGTCCTTACATATAGGAAAATGTATTTACATATTTGTTTCTTCAAAATATGTATTTTTATGTGAAATAAGATTTTAAATGTATGCCCATGATCCTTTGTTCAGAGATTTACCCCTTTTGTAGTCACTTATGTGTTTGTAGAAAAATATTTATTTACTTAAAAATATGCTCCCGACTGATAAGGAACACAATAGAAGAAATGTGTACTTAATGAAATTCTAGTAAGTTATAACCAAAGTAAATGAACTCATTAATAATTGTAGTGATGGAATGTTATATTTCACAATGTAAAATTTAAAAATAAATTAACTCAAAATACATATTAGTTATTAATGAGAAAAGGAAAAACAAGAGAGGCTATAATGTATGTCAGACTACTTCAATCCTGCTGTAAACGTTGAAGCAGGAACTTCTAAGATTACCTGTGACAGCAGATGGCTGTACCTGCTGGTTGG
>JAUKNK010000040.1:107500-202500 GCA_030765055.1 Mantis religiosa | reverse complement strand
ACTTTTTACTAAGACACTTTTTTTCCTGCATACTTCATTTAAATGCTAGATGAGTTAATGTCATTATGTGTCCCATCCAGTACGTTTAGACATGCATATTACATTATTGTATGTATCTTAAAAGGGAACCAAAAAAATTAACTAAACAAAGGCTTCTCAATTATGTGATATTTGAGGAATTTTGTAACAGTAACATCTGAATTAATTCATAAAATTATTTGTAATTGGTTTTTTACACTTCATCACTTACATTTTAATTTTTTGAGGGAGTAATTTTGGGAGCTTTTGCTTCCATTTTCAACCAAAACTAATCCCCCCAAAACTTAAAATGTGAGAAATATAGTGTGAAAAATCAACTACAAATAGTTTTATGAATTATAGGCTCTTCAGTTTGTTTAACCTGTGTTTACTTCTTGAGCTCATTGTGTTTCCTTGATATTGTGCATTATTATTTTCAAGAATGCATGCTGCATAGTTTGTTTATAACATGGCATGATATATTTTCAACCTCAAATGTTGAAAATGGAAACAATAGCTCCCAAAACTAGTCCCTCAAAAAAATAAAATGTAAGTGACGTAGTGTGAAAAACCAACTACAAATAGTGTTATCAATGAAAGCTCTTCAGTTTATTTAGACTATGTTTACTTCTTGAGCTCATTGTGTTTCCTTGATATTGTGCATTATTATTTTCAGCAATGTGTGCTGCATAGTTTATTCATAATAAGGAGCAGTATTATACATGAAGGAATAAATACTTGGAGGAAATTAGTAACAGTGACATCAAAATTAATTGAAGAAACTATCAAGACCGAGGTTGAAAATGAATACAACAGCTTCCAAAACTAGTCCCTCAATAATATAAAATTGTAAGCGACAAAGTGTTAAAAACCAACTACAAAAAGTTTTTTCAGTGGAACAGTACCTGGAATGAAATGATGAACATGCTGTTGGTGTATGGAAAAGCTGAGTTTGATTATATTGCTGTAAGGTTTTACCAAGAAAGTTCTGAAACTGAGGAGTTCCTCATCACGGTACATTTGCTAGAACTAAATGAGGCTCATTGTACAGACTAGCAGGTCTCAATGTTCTCTATGAACTCCTGAGAGCAAGGAAGAAGTACTGCAGTGCATTGAGAATAATGCTGTAGCTAGTACTTGTGCCATAGGTGAACAATTGCACCTAAGTCATAGCACTGTGGGAAGAATTCTGCAGGAAATGTTGTAGCATCCTTTCCACCTTGAAAAGGTCCACACAATGAAGCATAAAGACAGTAATTCTGAAAATGGTATCTGGACAAAATTGAAAATTGCATCCGATGTCATGTTCACAATTGATGCAAGTTTCACGTGTGAACATTTATTTAACTGTAGGAATTACATGTTTGTGTCTTCAAATATCCCCATGCTACATTTCATAGGTCACATAAGATAAGATTTGGTGTTAATAACTTCTTAATGGGACTACACATTTTGCTAGTCCATCTGAATGCTCACAATTGCTTACTATTTCTTAACAAGTTTTGCCCCGTCTAATGGAAACAGTTCCCCTTCATATCAGACAGAACATGTGATTTCAACATAATGGGGTACCAGCTCACTTTGGTGCTGAAGTATATCATCTTACATATGGCAGGCACTGGATAGGCAGAGGTGGACTCATTGCTTGGCGAGCACACTCCCCTGACCTTATTCCAGTTGTCTACATTTTATAGGGACACATGAAGACTTCACAGTATGAAAACATCTTTGAATCTAAAGGGACATTGTGGCACAAATAGCCTGCGCAGCTGGTGAAATCACAGAAATGACTGGTGTCTTTGCGAGAGTACAGCAGAATAAGGATGCTGATGAATAATGGGCACGTGTTTCAGCTTTTGCTTTGAATAGTAAAAATATGGTTAATGTAAACAGTGAGGTGTTTTTGTGATCTTTTTATTCCTTGGACTATGACTATATGCCCTACTAAGATAAATACATTGCTATTTGTATTGTTGCGATCCATTGTTGTGACTGGTGTGGCCAGTGCGCACAAAGGGACAGATAGTGCAACGTGGAGATAAAAAGCTTGTCGAAACAGATAAAGATAGATGACTGGAAGGTTTGTCTTTCTAGTGCCGTCTTGATTGTTAGAGAACATGCCACAAACTTCTAGGACAATGAGTGGAGCTATAAAAAAAGCCGCGGATCACCAGTTGAGTCAGTCGTAATGAGAACTTGATAATCGTACGCGTGCGGCTGTGTTTTGAAAGTGAACTCTTGTTTGTGGTCGGCGACCTTGAAGATTGTATTGGTGTATGTTACGTAATTCTGCTTCTGTAAGGGTTGACCAACGTGTGTTTCTACGAAAATAAAGAGCATTTTGGAATTTCTGCAAACTGGACTTTTAATTCTACAAACCCACAAAATCACAATTGGTGTCAGAAGTGGAACATACGACAATGGAGGCTGCATTGGAAAAGATCTTAGAGAAGATGGAAGAAATGAAGGCCGAATTAACAACGAAGACGGAAACGACAAATAAAAACCTGGCCGCCGAGATGAAACAAATGAAGACAGCGAACGAAAAATTGGCCGCGACGATGTCCGCGAAGCTGATAGAATTAACCACCGAAATGAAATCAGCGAACGATAGCCTGGCAACCTAAATGAAGGCGGCGAACGAGACCCTCACCACAAAATTTGAAAAGCAGTTGCCCGGCATGACGGATGACGTCGCGGAGCTGGGCAAGCGGATGATTCAAGTGGACGAGCGCATTAACGATTTAGAGGGAAAGGCCGACAATAACACCAAATCCCTGAACGCTATGTCGGAAGATATCGTCGGCAGAAGGATGAAGTATTTAAAGGCCGACGCGCCGGACGCGACACAACATCTGCGCACGTCAAGCCACCAAAGTACGATGGCACGTCAACGTTCGAAGTCTTCCGCCGTCAATTCAACACAGTGGCCAAAACAAGTGGTCACCTGAAGAAGAGGCCGCACAGTTAATAGCCAGCCTCCAGGGACGGACTGTAGAGGTCCTGAACGTGGTTCAGACAGCTGCGGCGCCCAAGGACATATGGGAAGCCCTGGAAAATTGCTTCGGAAACCACCGCTTAGCCGCAGCCTACTGCAGCCAGTTGAAGTCAAGGTCACAGCAGCCAGGGGAGACGCTGCAGGAGTTCGCCCTGACCATTGAACAGCTGGCCAGCAAAGCCTTAGTCGACCTCCCATCCGAGTTCGTATCCCGGGAAGCCGCCTACACCTTCGTTGACGGGGTACGAGACACCGAGATTCGTCAGCGCCTAACGCTCGGTGACTACAAAACTATCGACGAGGCGCTAACGGCCATATTAAGGGTGGAGGTGGCCAGGGGACGACTACCCCGACGTCGAGAACAAGAAGTATCCGCTACACTGGAGACCGAAGGTCAGCCGAGGGACGCCGGTGAAGACCAAGTGGCATATGTTGGGGGTGTGGCCAACCGGGACATCTGGAGAGAGACTGCCTACACCAGGGAGAGCAGCCGGAAAACGAGTAAGGGCCGTCGTGGCGAGAGGCACGTCGGCGCCATCACCACCATCCCCTCGAGTGACACTGCACGCCGTCAGCCGGCGTATGGATGACAGCCTCGTCGTGGGCGGTTGGATGAAAAGGAGGCCGTGCCGCATGCTGGTGGACACCGGGGCAGCCGTGACCATCATAAGGCCTGACTTGACCAGGGATTTGCCGTCAAGAAAACCGAGCTGCCCATATCAGCTAGTGACGGTATGGGGCGACATCTTGCCTGTGGAGGAGGCCTTGCTGCAGTTGACCTTGGGACGGAGTGCCCTGCGTCTGTGAGTGTTCGTCGCGAAGGTGGCTGAGGAGGTGATACTGGGATTGGATGCCCTCAGGAGCCACGAGGTGACGGTCGACGTCGGCAGGAAAGTCCTGCGGCTCAATGGAGAAGAGTTGGTACTCCGACAACCCGAAAAGCGCCTTGAATTCTGCAGGGTCATCCTAAGGGAGGACGTAGTTGTCCCCGCAAGAAGCAAGGTGGTGGTGACGGTGCCACTGGAAGGCCAGCGGACCAAGAACTTGATGCTGGACCAGAAGACGCCTGTGTACGGACTCTGTGTAGCCAGAACATTGTTGCCGTGCCGAGAGAGGCGCCTGTGAGGCTGCTCAACCCAACGGACACCGATCACAACGTTCAGGCAGGGACGGAGTTGGGGACGTGTGAGCCCGTGGCCAGCGTAACACCAATCGACCAGGCCCATGAGCCGGTGCCGACGCAACACCTGAGGCCCCGACTGGAAGGCTTATTGGAGAGGGCGGCCGACCATCTGACCACAGAGCAGATAGAAAAGGTTCGACAACTACTGAGACGATAGCAACAAGTCTTCAGCCAATCGACAGCGACTACGGCCGCACGGAGCGAGTGCTCCACCTCATTGACACTGGAGACGCCCGGCCTATTCGGCAACCACCTAGATGCGTTCCGCTGGACAAACAAGTGTCGGCACGGGACATGCTGGAGGACATGAGATCCAAGGGAGTGATTGAAGAGTCTGACAGCCCTTGGTGTTCCCCTGAAGTCTTGGTGACGAAGAGGAACCGTGAGCTACGCTTCTGCGTGGACTAGGAAGTTGAACGCTGTCACCAGGAAGGATTGCTTCCCCTTACCCCGGATTGACGACACTCTGCACACGCTAGCTGGTGCACAGTGGATTTCGACCCTGGACCTGAAGTCGGGTTACTGGCAGGTGGCTCTAGACCCGAGAGACAAGGAGAAGACTGCATTCTCGACAGGCCAAGGGCTTTGGCAGTTCACAGTTATGCCCTTTGGCCTCTGCAACGCACCAGCTACCTTCAAACTCCTCATGGAGTCGGTAATGAGAGGGTTGACTTATGACGCCTGCCTGCTATACCTAGACGACATCATCATCGTCGGCAAGACCTTCGAATACCATCTCGACAACCTGAGCAAGGTGTTACAGAGACTGCAGGTGACCAACCTGAAGCTGAACGCGAAGTAGTGCCAGCTGTTCCGCAAGGAAGTCAACTACTTGGGTCACATGGTCGCACCAACCGGAGTGGCCACAGACCTGGATGAGATACAGGTCGTGAGAGATTGGCCTCGCACAAAGGATAAGTGAAAACTGTCTAGTTTCCTGAGACTGTGAAGCTATTACCGCCGTTTCATAAAGGACTTCTCCAACATCGCCAAGCCCCTCATCCGCCTGACGGAAGAACACCGGCCTTACGTGTGGATGGAGGATGCCGAAGTCACTTTCCAGCAGCTGAAGTACACTTTGCAGTGCTCCTATTTTGGGATTCCCACAACCAGGCAGCGCCTTCATTGTGGACACTGACACCAGCGACCATTACATTGGAGGCGTCCTATCCCAAGTCCAGAACAGCCACGAGCGGGTGATAGCTTACTACAGCAAGACACTGTCCAAGGCAGAGAAAAACTACTGCGTTACCCGGCTAGAGTTACTGGTGGTGGTAAAGACCTTGGAACACTTCCACAAATACCTGAACGGTCAAACATTCCATATGAGGACTGACCACTCCGCCCTAACCTGGCTACTTAGCTCTAGGAACCTGGAAGGCCAGACAGCCCGTTGGGTCCAGAGGCTGCAGTACGACTTCACTTCTGAACATCGTAGAGGGAAGAGCCATGGCAACGCAGATGCCATATCCCGAAGAGCCTGCCAAGAACAATGCGGCCAGTGCACAAGAGTGGAAGAGAAGGAGCATGCCGCAGCTGTCAGAGTGGTCAGGGCAGTGCCTGCGGATGGCTGGGATAGTGTAGGCCTGAGGAGCGAGCAGCTGGCGGATGCAGCCTTGGGGCCACTCTTGAGGGAAGTGGAGGCAGGGACAAGACCAGCCTGGGAGGACATCGCACCGAGGAGCGCCACATACAAGTCTTACTGGGCCCAATGGAACTCACTGAAGATCAGAGAGGGTGTGCTGTTCCGGGTATGGGAATCACCTGATGGGAAGATGCAGAGAGAACAGTTGGTACTTCCCCGAAGTAAGGTCCCGGAGCTCTTAGAGAAAGTGCACGCCGGTGATTCAGTAGGACTTCTGGGAACAAACCAAACGATCGACAAACTCCGACAGCGCTACTACTGGCTGAAGCTCCGAGCAGACGCTAAGAGGTGGTGCCGTCAATGTCACGTGTGCGCGGCGAGCCGCGGCCCCCAGACTAGGAGACGTGGTCTCATGCAGCAGTACTACGTCGGAGCGCCATTTGAACGCATCGCTGTCGACGTAGCCTGAGCATTCCCAGTGTCCGACCGAAGCAGTAAGTACCTGATGGTGGTCGTGGACTACTTCACCAAGTGGCTGGAGGTGTATGCCATTCCGAGCCAGGAGGCGAAGACAATCACAGACTGCCTCGTGGAGCACTGTTCTGCCGATTTGGGGTGCCGTTAGAGCTCCACAGCGACCAGGGCACCAATTTTGAGTCTCACCTGATGAAGGAGGCACTGGAAAGACTTCGGGTTAACAAGACCCGCACAACACCCCTACATCCGCAGTCAGACGGCATGGTAGAGAGGTACCTCAAGACCTTAGAAGAACTTCTGAGGAAGGTCGTGGCCAGCCATCAGCTAAACTGGGACGTCAAGGTGCCAAATATTCTTGCTGGCCTACCGCTCGTCAACACACTACACCACTGGGATGACGCCAGCAAGCTTAATGTTCGGCAGAGAGCTGTACCTCCCTTGTGATCTAGCTTTTGGGAGTCCCCTGGAAGCGAAACAGCCAGCAACCGAGTATGTGGAGAACCTGGTGGACTATCTCCACGACATGCATGAGATGGCTCATCAGAACATCCAAATGGCGAGTGACCGCATGAAGACACGGTACGACAAACAAGCCAACAGCCAAGGATTTCAGCAAGTGACCTGATCTGGTTGTTCCGCCGTACCCGGACCAAGGTACGCTGTCCGAAACTTCAACAACCATGGCAAGGACCATACCGGGTGGTAAATAGGATTAACGACATTGTCTACCGCATCCAGAAGGTGTCCCGAGGAAAAATGTTGGTGGTACACCTGGATCGTCTGGCCCGCTATGATGATACTGTTTGGGACGTCCAGCCTTGAGGAGGGAGCAGTGTTGCGAGCCATTTTTGCGACTGGCGTGGCTGGTGCGCACAAAGGGACAGATAGTGCCGCGCGGAGATAAAAACCTTGCCGAAACAGATATAGATGACTGGAAGATTTGTCTTTCTAGTGCCGTCTTGATTGTTAAAGAACGTTCCACAAATTTCTAGGACAATGAGTGGAGCTATAAAAGAAGCCGCGGATCGCCAGTTGAGTCAGTCGTAATCGGAACTTGATAATCGTGCACGTACAACTGTATTTTAAAAGTGAACTCTTTTGTTTGTGGTCGGCGATCTTGAAGATTGTATTTGCGTATGTTACGTAACTCTGCTACTGCAAGGGTTGACCAAAGTGTGTTTCTACGAAAATAAAGAGCATTTTGGAATTTCTGCAAACTGAACTTTTAATTCTACGAACCCACAAAGTCACAGTATAGTTTATTTTGCTGTTAATACTTAACAAACTGGATGGGAAGCAGTAATGACATTATCTTGTTTAGCACTTAAATGAAGTACCGAAGCAATAAACATGCCTTAACAAAAGGTGCTTCAAATAATGTTATCAGTCAGTTTCCAAAATTTGTCAGTCTAATTTTTCGGCATTCTGTATATATATTTTTCCAAGCAACCTACTTGTTATTCCTTGTTAGTGGTTTGAATTTCCAAGTGTACATGTAGCATTTAACACCCGCTCTTACTACATGTGGCACCGCAGGCGGAGACACCGATGACACATGAGATAAAGATGGAGTACTTGTGGAATGAAATGGCGCGGAAAACTGGAGATCCTGGAGAAAACCTGCCCCAGCGCCATGTTGTCCACTACAAATCTCACTTTGTGGTTGCCTAGGATCAAACCCAGGCTGCCTTGGTGTGAGTCGAGAGGTCTATCAGCCAGGGTGCGGCTTCCTGAATTTTCAAATACTTATACTTTTCTAAAATAGGGAGAGAGTGGATTTCAAGGCCATAACATAGTGACCAACTCTTAAGAGATTTGACTATCACTTACAGACTGCTGGATTCCCTTATTCCCCTTTTAACTACCAGACAATTAGCAATAAGGTAATTTCTGCAGATGTTCATCTCAATTAAGTTAAAGTAGATAGAGTAATAAGTGACTGTAAGAATTCTCTGTACAAGAGTAGAGAAAGTCATTTAAGTATAACTCATGATTTCTTATTCCAGTTTGTTAGTATTCTTATGTTCAGTCTGATCTTACTGACTTATCTGAAAATCTGTAGTCATATCTGTATTAATATTGCCTTACACTAGAATATTAATGATATTTCCCAATGATTTAGTACAGGTCCCAAATTTTCACTGAATGCTGATGGGCATATATGGTAGTAAAATATCATTTCATCTAATCAAATTTCAAATCCATTATCAACCATCAAATTTCATTTCATAAATTACTAAAAGATTAAAAATAATTTTCAAAGCTTATTGTACTAACTTGGTACAATTTTTTAAAACTTTATTTGAGATGTAATATATTGCAGCCTGTGTTAAATCATTTTAATTAATGTTTTGCTTGATGAAGAGAGGACATGCAATCCCCTCTATATCCGTTCTTGACTCCAGTTTCTATTTATCTCTACACATAGAATGGCCTTCAAATATGACATCTACATTCCTCCCCCAGTATACAACTTTATTTTGAAGGCAAACTAATAATATATATATTTTTTTGTTTCACCAGATACAATCAATGTGGTTCCAATTCTGGTGTCAGCTGCGTTTTTGCAGATGACTCCCCTACTTCAAGACTGCCTAGTGTTTTGTCATCAGCACATGAATGAAATTGCAAAGACATCAACCAATTTAACTTGTCTCAATGATAGCATTTTATCAAGGTTAGTGACATTTTAAAACCTGTATATTTGCTTATTCTTAATACAGTTTTACACTAAATAAAGCCTCTAATTCCTGTACTGTGTGTTATTTTGGGGTGAGAAAAGTTCTTGGAAATCCTTACCAAAGTTACATGAATCATTTAAACTAGGATATCTGTATTTAATTGATTGAGGAACAAATCTTGCTTTAATCAATCCCTTTTCTTTGTTTCCAAACAGCTGGAAATGATTTTATAGCTTTACAGATTATAATCTAATTAGTGATGAAAACTTTTTTTAAAGTCACGTGATATATTTTAATAGTAATAATAATAATATAATAATAATAATAATAATAATAATAATAATGATGATGATGATGATGAAAAATGAAATGTGTAGTGTTTAACGCCCGCTTTTACTACATACGGCACCGCAGGCGATGACTGATGATATATGAGATGAAGATGGAGCACCGGTGGAATGAGATGGCGGGGGAAACCGGAGATCCCGGAGAAAACCCGCCCCAGCGCCGTGTTGTCCACCACAAATCTCACTTTGCGGTCGCCTGGGATCGAACCCGGGCCGCCTTGGTGAGAGCCAAGCGGTCTAACCACTGAGCCACGTCGCGGCCTGATGATGATGATGATTGATGATGATGATGATGATGATGATGATGATGATGATGATGATGATGATGACGATGACGATGATATATTGGTGTGAAATAAAAATCAGTATTTTCACCCCTGGATGGAGGATCTCTCTGCAGTAAAAATTCCCTCAAAATCCATTAAATGTTTATCTTATGTGTTTGAATATACACAAAAAATTAAAAGTACTACTTATGCATAGTTTTAAACAATGACAATCAACTGGTGTATAACATGGGAACAGACAATGAGACCTATCTAATGAGAGATTTATATTTATAAAAATTACTTACATTTAAGCATAATTAGAAACTTGCAAGGTTTGTGATTCCCAGGTAGGTTAAAATACTTAAAGCTGCAAAATGTTGAACACAAAGTGTTGGCAGAGCAATACTAATTATGCTAAGGTTTTTCACCAAGGAGTTAAACAGTTTGAAAAGTTGACACAAATACTTAAGTTTATGCAGTATACCACCATGTAGAAGTGTGGCAAGAGAATGGGATAGTGTGAAAGAAGGAAGGAGAACATATTCTATTTTTGGAAACATTAGAGAAAGATAACAATATAAATATAAAAATTTCAATTGTACTAAAGGAGTAATTCATTTTTTTGAAGGGACATGGCCCTTACATTAGATATTGGAAGAAGATTAACAAATTACTTACCGATATATGCAATATATGTTAACATACAAGACATGCCAGAACATATATTTTTTGAATGCTCAAAATATGTGCATTTAATTGAGGAAGATAGATCATTACAGGGTTATAGGATATATGATATTATTCCAGACAAAGATTTATTTTGCAATCTACAATGAATGGCCAGCACAATTAGTAAAGAAGCAATTGAAATGAAAATTTTACAAAGAGTAATTGTTCTGGTACAAGAGGAAATTTCCGTAAGAAGATCTGAGAGATTCTGAAATATAGGCGATGATATAATTAATCGTAATATGAATCCAGTTGTTATAGAAGATGATATTCAAGAAAGAGGAGATGATAACAATGAAGAAATAAATATTAATTGAAGAGAATATTATAATACAAAAGAAGGAGAATTAGGCCCAAGAGATTACCAGTGGAGTCGTATAATTTATCTACAAAGATGGAGGTTCCAGAGGATGGCAAACAAGATATAGATGATGTCCCACGGCATGTGTCCATGGAGGAGATGGTTGCGAATATATGAACACTAACAGCGAGGAATAAATGGCAGTGCCGACATGGAGGCTTCAATATTGTAACTTTATAAATATAGTGGACCCGACATGGCAGCATCATTGCGACAGCCCGCCTCGGTAGCGTAGATGTTAGCATGTTTGTCTCACGTTCAAGAGAGCCCGATTTCGAATCTTGGTCACGGTGAGCTACCTGGATAAGGTTTTTCCAGGGTTTTCCCTTATCCTTAAAGACGAATGTCGGGTAGCTCTAAGCTCCATGGACCCTGGACACATTTGAGCATCATTTTAACCATATCATGCACAGTCCGATATGACTTAACGTTGGAGGATGTACAATTAAAAAAAAATCATAGCGACAGCATTACGATCCATCTTATCAATATAATATGCTTCAAATTGGAAGTGATAGTGAAAGTGAGTGATAAAGTGAAGGGAGGAAATATGTGTTAAATTTTATAAATAGATTGATAAAATTAATAGTGAAAGTGGATAAAGTGCTAAATTGTAGGGAAAAGTTTATTAAAATATTCTTCATTAATAAATTTGACAGTAATTAAGTGTTAAAATGTAGGGACAAGTTGATTAAAATATTTTGTACTAATCAAATTGAGAGCGATAGTGATTAAAGTGGTAAAATGTAGAGAAAAGTTTAAAATTTATTTTGTATATTTATTGGTTTAGATAACAGTGTTTCAGTTTCTTTTAGATAAGAAGTTGCCTAATCTTGTTATTATTTTTTTAATTTAATTATTATTTGTGAAATATCTTTATAATTATTATCTTGGAAAATTAAATAATTGTTGTGTATCTCAAAGTTATAAAGGTCTAAATTTTTGTTTGATAATTATAATTAGTAAATGATAAATGTAAATATTTTAAATATTAATATCTGATTTTAATATTAAAGCTGCCTTATATATAAAAAGTGATAAAGTTATAAGTTTTTTATTAAATTTATTAAATTATTAATTTTTAAATTTTAAGTAAGTTTAATATTTGAATATTAATAAATTGAATTTTTAAATTTGTTTTACTTTAAAATGATTTGTTTTAAAATTTGTAATTTTTAATTGGAATTGGAAATTAATTTTGTGTATTAAAATTTTTGGTTTAAAATTTTAATAAATTTGAGATGAATTTTATAAATAATGTTTTAGAAAGTTAAAGTAATTTTGTATATTTTTAAGTCATAAATGTTTTAATTTATGATTGTTAATAATTTTGAAATGTTATATAATTTTGTTAACAATTTTTTTTTAATTATAATTAATTGTAAGAATATTTTATAAATTTTTGAAATTAGGTAAATTAATAACTTAGTTGATGGAAATTATTCATTTCTTCACACTAGCTGTATACAGGGTAAGGTATTGGATTAATAGAGTCGACATGAAAAATTCAATGCCATGACCAGGATTTGAACCACAGATCTCCTGGTTTCCGTCCAGTCGCTCTAACCCATTGAGCTACCATGGCCAATATATGAGTCAATTGGAGAATTTAATGTCAGGACAGCACGTTGGCCATGGTAGCTCAATGGTCTTCAACTGAAATATATGTGGAAATAGTAGCACTCTTATAAATTTGGACATGTGCAATGGTGAGCTCCATATTCCAGTCTGTTGTTTGGTTTCATTGTTATTAAACCTTAATAGCACAATGCTGACAACATAATTATTTTTTACCTTACGGCATTGAGGAAATGTGTTATATGTAAAGTTGTAATATTTCCTCAAATTATTTGGTAACAATTCCAAATGCTATTTTTTCCACTGCTTGCATGTCTTTCAAATAACCCACCATTTACACCTACCATGCAATCATTATAATTTCCATTGCAAGAAACAAGAATAGGAGCAACAGAGTATTATAAAAACTTTATTCCACTAATTGTTATTATCTTCAATTTCTAGTACGAGTGGCATGTGTTAAAAGCTCTACTTTTAGTGTTAGTTGTGTAAAAACATATATTAAAAACTCCTGCTTAAGTTTACATGATTATAAACTACAAGTATATTGCCAGTTTTTGTTTGTAAGAACACTGTAATATGACATATGAATAACTCAGCAGCTCTGCTTTCATCAACCTTATACACACATACATATTGTTAATGAAGAATACAAAAATATACATATATTTTGTTATATATACATAAAGGAGTAAATTTATATAGGAAAACTTAACATTTATCATGGCACTTATGTATAACAGAGGAAAATCTAGGGAAGTGAACCACAGACCTTCTGTTCATGTGTCCATGCCCTAACAAGCTTAATCCACCAGCATCCATGAAAAATGGTGAAGCTACGGATTATTCAAATAATGGTAACTTGCAACACAGAAATGAATACTTAGACTAAACAACATTAACTTGCAACACAGAAATGAATACTTAGACTAAACAACATTAAAATACTTATTACAATAAAATATAATAATTTGTTACAAACTTCACTTAACGTTTTAAGAAATTAAAATTCTTCAGGTCACACTAAAATTAAAATTTAAAAAATTGTAGCAGATAGCAGTAAGATAGCGAACAATCCATCACTTAGTGGTGATAACCACTTGAAAACAGTTAAAACAAGAGCTGATGATGCAGTTGAATGAATTGCAAAACTAACTGTGAAGAATTTATAATTTCTTAAATATTTAAGTGAAGTTTGTAACAAACTATCATATTTTATTGTAATATTTGTATTGCTTTACTGTTATTAGCTTCAGTTTCTACTTGTTCAAATAATTTTTGAAATGGATTCAGATCCCCTGATTACTAAAAGTAAACAAGTTCATATGGTTATTGATAAACAGTATACAACTTTAGTTGATATGTAGGTTTAAAATCTGCCTCTATTTGTATTTTCTCTGCTTCTTACCTATAGTAAGAAGAGAAAGTATCCACTGCATTCCACACAGAATTTTGAAACTGAGATTTCACTAGAAATACATATTGAGGCTTTTTGAACCTGAAAAGGCATTTTTAGAAAATAGTGTGTGTGTCTAAACAGCATAACTCAAAAACAAAAAGTCAGATAACTACTAAATATGGTATTCAAGTTCAATGTCTTCCAAGGATTCAACACAAAGTTTTTTAAAGAAAATTTCCCTATCCCAAATTGTACTTTGCATGGAAAAAGTTTCATTACTCTTTATTTTCTCAAAATATGCTTCTAACAATATTGATTAAAATATCATATGTTTAAGATATGTATTTGCTTGACAAATAAAATGTGTTTTGCATTTCCTCTAAGTAGCACATGAAGTCATCTTCATTCTAAATTACCTTAGTTTCACAGCTAAACCTAATAGATGAACAAAATTATACTATATAAAAAATATAGATATCATTTATCTAGTTTTTTGTGGCATTAACCATTTCTTATACACTGTTTATTAATTAATTCATTAATTTTAAATCTTCAGAATTATGTCCAACTTTCTTACCCCATCATCATCATCATCATCATCATCATCATCATCATCATCATCATCATCATCATCATCATCATCATCATCATCATCATCATCATCATCATCATCATCATCCCCATCATCACCACCACCATCATCATCACCATCATCATCATCATCACCGTCACCATCATCATCACCATCATCATATGTGTATTTATATACTATAGTTCTATTTTTATAAAACATTTCATCTTTGAGATGTGAGAATTGACAGTGCACACGAGCAGATAAGAAAATATTGAGGTACCAGGTGAAGTCAGGAGGGATACAGGAGATCAATTCAATATAAATGAAAGTTATTTCTGGGCTGTTATGTTGTGGTCTACTGTAGATAGAAGTTCCAGTTTAAGACCCTTTTCTTTTTTTTTTCTTTTTTTTTTCCCCATTTATACCCCGCCTTTAACTGCTATGGTCATATCGGCGGCCGTTCTCCTAAGACCCTTTTGTTTCCTATTGAAATTGGAAAACACACCAGCACCTGGCATCCAGACTTCAAAGGCATGGGTAGTCAGACACAACAGATACAACACAAGATTCTCCAAGAAGACTTTGATTGTATCAGTGAAGATGTTCACTACAGTTGTGGTTAAAATGTCTGGAACATCTACTTAGCCATTTGGAAGTAACTTCCAGTTATATTGATTATGTTTGTGAAAGCCTACGCTTTCTCAGGAAACCAATTGTTGCATCAGCATAAAGGTTAAGTTGCTGATCTTGCAACAAATAGAAATCAGTAGTCTGAGGTCTTTGACAGTGGAAGTAAGTTGATTGTGGCAATGGTTGGTTCATTGGGACTAGAAAAGAAACATAAATATTATTTCATATTTAATGATGCACATAATTTTTTTATGGAAATTTACATTCTCCAACATTGAGTCATATCAGACGATGGATGAAATTGGTGAAATGATGCCCATGGAGCTTAGAGTTATCCAACATTCGTCATTCAGGATAAGGGAAAACCCCGGAAAAACTTTATCCAGGTATCTCACCCTGACCGAGATTCGAACTCGGGACCTCTTGAACATGAGGCAGACACGCTATCATCTATGCTACCAAGACGGGCAATGCATGTAAAGGTTTATATTTCTGGTTAATAAGAAACATGAGTTTGAAGCACAATATTAGTTAGCATTAGAGTTTTCTGATCAGGTTTGAGGTAACCACTGCAGTCACTTCACACGTGAATTCTTTTAAACATCAGTTTAATGAGAAACAGAAGAAAAAAAAGAACAAAGTGCTGTCTTCACATAATTTTTAAAAAATACCTTGTACTAATAAAGATCATCTTATCACTGCAGCAGAAATTATGACAACTTATCATGGGGTTAAACATCATATTAGTTATAATAGTATTGATTTTTCTAATAAATAATATTGTGTATTTTTCAAAGATTCTGACATTGCAAAGAAAATTAAAACTGGTCATACTAAAGGTAGGATGTTCACAGCATAAGAAAATCTTATTCAAGATCTAAAGGAGGTGCAATATTTGTTACTGCTACAGACTCTTCTATGTTGAAAACCTGAAGAGGTTTCTCTTGATTGTGCAATATTTTTAACGGGAGAAAGAATCAAAATTTGTTTTCTTTATTTTTATGAAAATGCCAATGAAACAAGTGAAAATGCAAACAAACACATTTTAAATGTGGCTGAAAATATTGATGTGGATACAGATAGTATTTCCTAGCTTCTGGCAATACTATGGTGAAATTAACAAGAATGAGTCTGTTGGTGAAAATCTGAAAATGTGCATCAAAGACAATCAAATGTAACTGTAAATGTAATATATTACAGAACTGTGTCAAGTATAGAAAGAAAGGTTTTATCTTTGATATGAAGCTTCTTGTGTTTAGCAAGTTTTCAAGGTATGGTAAAGGAACACTCAATCAATTTAATTTGCATGGGAGTATCTATATTGGACATCAAACATCCTCTCTCCTTACCTGGAATGACGAAAGTGAAAGTTGCAATTCAAAAACTCACACAACCTTGTTAAATTAAAGTATTTCCCCATTATGTTAAGCAACAAATCTATCAAAGCTGTCCCCAATGGGGCGCCTGATGCACTCCAGGGCTCTTTCCTTGGGACAACATCTGTAGACTAACAGACCCCCTACCCAGGAAGAATACTAACTACCTTATTTGGGCTGCCAGTGATCTAGCACACCGACTACTAGCTCTGCAGGTTAGCACTTGGGAACTTAAAGGAGTCCCTCAACCCCATCTGACGACAAAGCCGTTCAGACGTCCCAAATTTCCCACGGTTATTGGGAACCACTGCCACACCGAAGCCTACCCAAATGAGCAACTCCCTCACGGGAGTGGCTCGGATGCTTGACCTGGTGTACTTCTAGTAACGTCAGAAGTACCACAAGTGCTAGGGGTCTGCAGTGCTTGCACCACAGTAACTGATGGGGATGGATGCCCTCCGCTATGGGAATGGTAAAGGAACAGACCTCTGCCTCCTCTGCCTCCTACATTCTGTTACCAGGTTCTTATTTTAAATACCTCTTTATCCTTTTCCACGGTCATTGTTGTCTAAAGAGCAATATCTTAAGTCTAAATAGCCCACCTCATTACAGGGTGGAAGTGGATATGCCACTTATGCGCACCAACCCCGCAGAGAAGACTGCCAATAACCTCGGTGGGGCCACCTGGTGATCTAGCACACCTTCTACTATGCACTGCAGGCATAGTACCCGGGACTTCTTAGGCAAGTTAAAGGAACAGTGGAGCTCATCATTTTTCACATATATGAATGTAGAGTACAGAGAGGTATTAAGACATGTTACAGTTAGATGGTTGTCATGTTTACCCATCCTAGAATGCCTTCTTTTAAACTTGCCAGCCCTAACATCATTGGGGTTCATAAGGGGAAGTTGATTCTTCCAAGTCCATGAGAAACTTTTAAAGATGGAGAAAACTTCTTTCCTCAAACAGTGTGCATTTTTCTCCTAAATATCACGCAGATTTTCTGCAATAATACAAAACTTTTAGAAAGTGAACATATGTCCAATACAGAACTGTATGGAATAATGGTATCATTGAGGAAGAAAATCACTGATAGAAAATAAGACAAATACTTTGGGAAGACAGTCATGGAAAGAATTAAGAATATGAAGAAGAATAAGAGAGGAAAGTTCTAAGAGAAGGCAATATCTTTTGGAGAAATGCCTGTCATATTTGGATAAAATAATTATTGGACAATTGTGATTTCAAGCTAATGAGTATTATTATATAAAACTTACGATAAAGATAAATGTTTAATACAGTAGAATATGTTAATAAAATCTGTGTTAAAACAATTTTTAACGTTTTAAAGGCACAGTGGTCAAACTGGATTAGTTTCGGAGAGACATCCTCTCATCTTCCACTGTTTGATTGAGTGATTTCTTCGTCACGTAACTGGCTATCTGTATCAAAGTTGCCCTGTCTGCTTAAAATTCATAAAAATGATATAGCTTGAGACCTATTACTAGTAACATATATGCACCAACATATCACTTGGCCAAATGGGTACCAAAGTTGCCCTGTCATAAAAATGATATAGTATGAGACCTATTACTAGTAACATAGATGCACCAACATATCACTTGGCCAAATGGCTAGTCAACAATTTGAATTGTGTTGAAAGATTTGAAGCACTGAGTATAAAGAATGCCTAAGAACTAGTTGACAAATTAAAAAATGTGACCATCCATATACAAATGAAATTTTAATATCATGTAATGTCACTTCCCTGTTTACCAGTATTCTTATACATAAGATATGAAAACTAATAAATATTTGGCTTTTGGGGCAGGACTTCCATTCATACCATTCATGCTCAATAATGAGTTTTATTAATGAATGTCAGGTTTGTCAACAGGTATCTCATATCACCACTTGGCAGATCTATACACTGCTATTCATGAAAATTGCATCAAGAAGAAAATACAGGAATGCAATTAACTTCATACCACGGATTAAGTACATGATAATAAACTTTTAGCTTTCCAAATCTATACATGACCTCTGAGCTTGAATATTCAGTATTTAGTATAGCCTCCATGTGCTACAATTAGAGCTGCTATACTTCGTGGCATGGAATTGAAAATATGTTCCTGGGATATCTTCCTTCATGCAGTTTGTATGCAAGTCTACAAATTCTTTATATATATATATATATATATATGTTTGTGTGTGTGTGTGGCCAGGCATTTCTGCTGAAATATGGCCTGTGGAGATGCCTGAGGCAGGGGGAGTACCTCAGGGTCTACAATCTCCCTTGTACTAGTTGCTGTTCAAAGTGCCCTCAATTTTTAGAAGGCGAGATCAATTGGTGTAACCATTGGCTCTCCAAATCATCACACCTGAAGTTTGTCTGCTATGCAGCCATCACGGTTGGATAGTTGAAGCGGAACTCATCCAAAAACACTTATTTTAGTACTCAACATGTTAGTAACAGTGTTCACGTGCCCACTGCATTCAGAGGAGATCGTGATTTCTAGACAATAGAGGACTACAAAATGGCATGTGTACAACCAGTCCAATGTACAGCAGATGGCAACAGATCCTTGATGCAGACAGGTTTACAGCTGCTGCAGTGCTCCTGCATTGAGACAACACTACAGATGAAGCTCTGCGGTTCGTTAGGGGTATGTGGACAAAATGGCAGTCATTCCATGCTGTGGTTATCTTGTGTGGCCCAATACCCACTTTTCACTGCATACAACCTTCATATATTTACTGCTTCCACACAAGTATCACTGTTACATTAGCATGTCCTGTAGAAGCCGATGTGATGGTATGACAAACCCACTTTCTGCAGACCAATCATTCTGCCCTATTCGAAATCACTCACATGCTAATATGGCTCCCTTTGAGACAGGCATACTGGCACTCACTTTAATGTTTTCTTCTTGTTTGATGGCTCTGCACTGACTACACTTGGTGTAACACTTAATCGAACAAACATGATAGGGTCCTGCTCAGCCTATGTGTACCCCATCTCTCTGTAATCCTAATCATTTACTGCTCACACACTATTCTATACATTCACCAGTTTTGGATGCATTCAGAGAATTCTTTCATGGTGTTGTAGTTTTCACAAATAGAAGTGTATATGAGTAAATTAGAGATACACATCATAAGCACATTCCTGCATATATTCAGAACTTTGTTTAGATATATAGATGACATTTTTCGCTATTGTTCCAAATTAACTAGCTCAGGACACATTAATACTATTAAACTTATTGGACAGATCTATAAAATTTACTATTGAAATAGAACAAGATGGATAACTATCTTTTCTGGTTTTGAAAATCATGAGAAATATGAGTAGATTAGAGTATGGCATATACAGAAAATCAACTCACATGGATAATTACATAAAGAAATATTAGCTTTAGTCTAAAAGTACATCAGCATGCTTTTGTAGTTTAATTCACAAAGTGATCAACATCCACTAACAAATGGAGAATATAACAAAAGAACTGGAGTACATTAAGTATGTCACAAATTTGAATGGTTTAATTCCAACTTTGTAATCAAATTTATTAAAAAACATAGAAAATACAAAACTGTTAGGGATGTTAGAAAATTAAACACAGGAAAGATACTACAAATTCAAATACAGTTGAAGCTGCTTTATATGTAACCCAGTTCTAAGTAATTCATATTTATACATAAATATTTGTAGGTCCCGGCGAAAAGGTAACTTAAGAACATGTTAATAAAATCTTATTTATATATAGTACATTAATATGTAATTTGCTGTTATACATATCATATTTCAGTGAAATACAACTGAATTTTATACAATTAAATGAACATGCGGCATAAGCTATCCTAATAGAAACTCGAAACTTTTCCTTATCGCTGCTGACAAAGTTGTGAGCTGAGTGTTCAGCTTTCATCCGCGGAAACAAAAGACAAAGGTGTTTGCTGGCAACAAACGAGAAGTAAAGATTATTTTCGGTATCTGGTGTTTACTTAAGAACAGTGATTTTATTTTTCATTTCTCAGTTTCTTTTCATTAGTCATAAGGAAAAGAAAAAGAAAATGTTATATGCTATATCTGGTAGTAAAATTCATACGAGAGGTGGCACTTAATAAATACAAAACCGAAACCGAAATTGCTTATACCATGCTATGCACACTCATCAGTAACAGAAATGCTATTTTGGATGGGTTTTTAAAATTGTGAGCAAAATCAACTAAATGCAGCCATCAGTAGGTAGGGAGATATGCTGATTTGGACTTTTCACTGGGTTCCAGCACAACAGGCCGCTGCTCTACCAATCATTATAGTTAATTTGTGGGTTAGTAGAATTAAGAGTCCAAATTGCAGAAATTCCAATGTTCTTTATTTCCGTAGAAATACACTGTTCAATTCTCACATAACAACATCATATATACAACAAAATCTTCCAAGGTCAATGAAAATAACAAACAGCGTTCTGATTACATCAACTCTCGTTACAACAACACTGTACAGGTGTTTTCTGCTTCTACTGTTGGCAAGTCGTCGCCTCCTTAAATACTTCACTGATAATTTCTAGACTATTCTAAAATAAACCAGAAACTGAATAATCTCTATCAGTCAAGAAGTCACCAGAAATTTCCATTTATCTCAGTTTGTTTGTTTCAGCAGAACTTTATCCGCATGCTATCTTCATCTGCCGGCTCTTTGTTTCCCCACTGCCCGCCTATCAGTTCCTTTGTGTAAACAAGCCACGCGATCGTAGATAACGGGTTCGTGACACTGCTCCCTCCTCAAAGCTGGTCGTACCGAACAGCACCATCGTAGCAGACCAGATGATCCAGGTGTACCACCAACACCTTCCCTCGGGGCACCTTCTGGATGCGGTAGACCACGTTGTTGATCCTCTTCACCACCCGGTACGGTCCTTGTCACGGCTGTTGAAGTTTCGGGCATCGTCCCTTGGTCTGGGTAGGGCGATACAACCAGACCAGGCCACCTTGCTGGAACCCTTGGCTGTTAGCTTGCCTGTCGTATCGGGTCTTCATGTGGTCGCTTGCCTTCTGAATGTTCTGATGAGCCACCTCATGCATGTCTTGGAGATGGTCCACCAGGTTTTCCACATACTCGGTTGCTGGCTGTTTTGCGTCCGGGGGGCTTCCAAAAGCCAGATCACAGGGGAGGCGTAACTCTCTGCTGAACATTATGCTGGCTGGCGTCTTCCCAGTGCTGTCATGTGTTGACGAGTGGTAGGCCAGCAAGAACAGTGGCACCTTGACGTCCCAGTCTCGGTGATGGCTGGCCACAACCTTCCTCAGGTGCTCTTCCAAGGTCTTGATGTATCTCTTCACCATGCCATCCAACTGTGGATGTAGTCATCAGGTTGGATTCAAAATTGCTGCTCTGGTCGCTGTGGAGCTCTAACGGCACCCCAAATCGGCATACACCTTCGGCCACTTGGTGAGGTAGTCCACGACCACCATCAGGTACTTGTTGCCTCGGTCGGACACTGGGAATGGTCCAGCTATGTCGACGGTGATCCTTTCGAATGGCGCTCCGACGTTTTGCTGCTGCATGCGACCCCGACTCCTAGTCTGGGGGCCGCGACTCGCCGCGCACACGTGACATTGACGGCACCATCTCTCAGCATCTGCTCGGAGCCTAAGCCAGTATTAGCGCTGCCGAAGTTTGTCGATCGTCCGGTTTGCTCCCAGGTGTCCTCCTGAAGTACCGGCGTGCACTTCCTCCAAGACCTCCGGCACCTTATTTCGGGGAACTAGCAACTGTTCTCTTCCCTTGTTCTCTTCTTCTCTCTGTGTCTTCCCATCAGTTGATTCCCATACTCGGAACAGCACGCCCTTTCTTGTCTTCAGTGAGTCCCATTGGGCCCATACGACTTGTAGGTGGCGCTCCTCGGTGCGATGTTCTCCCAGGTTGGTCTTGTCCCTGCCTCCACCTCCCTCAAGAGTGGCCCCAAGTTGGCGTCCGCCAGCTGCTCCCTCTTCAGGCCTGCGCTATCCCAGCCATCCGCAGACACTGCCGTGACCACTCTGACAGCTGCGGCACGCTCCTTCTCTTCCACTCTTGTACATTGGCCGCTCTCCTGTGGGCAGAGTCTTCGAGACATGGCGTCTGCGTTACCGTGGCTCTTCCCTCTACGATGTTCAGAGGTGAAGTCGTACTGCAGCCTCTGTACCCAGCGTGCTGTCTGGCCTTCCAGGTTTCTGAAGCTCAGTAGCCAGGTTAGTGGAATGGCTGACCATACAGGTACTTGTGAAAGTGCTCCAAGAGTTACCGCCAGTAACTCTCGCCGGGTGACGCAGTAGTTCTTATCTGCCTTGGATAGCGTCTTGCTGTAGTAAGCTATCACCCGCTCGTGCCGCCCTGTACTGGGGATAGGACGCCTCCAATGCAATGGTCGCTGGCGTTAGTGTCCACAATGAAGGTGCCGCCTGGTTGTGGAAATCCCAAAATTGGAGCACTGCAAAGCGTCTTCTTCAGCTGCTGGAAAGCGCCTTCGGCGTCCTCCGTACACACGTAACGTCGGGTTCCTCTGTTAGACAAGTGAGGAGCTTGGCGATGTTTGAGAACCCCTTTATGAAGCGGCGGTAATAACTGCACAACCCTAGGAAACTGCGCAATTCTCTCTTATCCTTTGGCCGAGGCCAATCTCTCACGGCCTGTGTCTTCTCCGGGTCTGTGGCCACTCCGGTTGGTGAGACTATGTGGCCCAAGTAGTTGACTTCCTTGCCGAAGAGCTGGCACTTCTTTGCATTTAGCTTCAAATTGGTCGCCTGTAGTCTCTGTAGCACCTTACTCAGATTCTCCAGGTGGTCTTCGAAAGTCTTACCGACGATGATAATGTCGTCCAGGTACAGCAGGCAGGCATCATAAGTCAATCCTCTCATTACCGACTCCATGAGGCGTTGGAAGGTAGCTAGTGCGTTGCAGAGGCTAAAGGGCATAACTGTGAACTGCCAAAGCCCTTGGCCTGTCGAGAATGCAGTCTTCTCCTTGTCTCTCGGCTCTAGAGCTACCTGCCAGTAACCCGACTTCAGGTCCAGGGTCGTGAACCACTGTGCACCACTATCGTGTCCAGGGTGTCGTCAATCCGGGGTAAGGGGAAACAGTCCTTCAGGGTGACAGCGTTCAGCTTCCTGTAGTCCACGCAGAAGTGTAGCTCGCCGTTCTTTGTCACCAGAACTACAGGGGAACACCAAGGGCTCTCAGACGCCTCAATCACTCCCCCGGATTTCATGTCCTCTAGCATATCCCGTACCGCCGCTTGTTTTCGCCAGCGGAACGCGTCTAGGTGGTTGCCGAATAGGCCGGGCGTCTCCGGTGTCGATGCGGTGGAGCACGCGGTGCGTGCGGCCGTAGTCGCTGTCGCCTTGGCTGAAGACGCGCTGGTATCGCCTCAGCAGTTGAACTTTCTCCAGCTGTTCTGCGGTCAGGTGGTCGGCCGCCCTCTCCAGTAAGCCTTGCAGCCGGGGCCCCAGGTTTTTGCGTCGGCACCGGCTCTTATATCTTGCCGATTGCGGTTACGCTGACCACGGGCTCGCACGTCCCCAGCTCCGTTCCGAACTGGACGTCGTGATCGGTGTCTGCCAAGTTGAGCAGCCTCATTGGCACCTCCTCTCGGCGTGCAACAATGTCCTGGCTACACATAGTCCGTGCACAGGCGTCTTCTGGTCCAGCATCATGTTCTTCGTTCGCTGGCCTTCCAGTCGCGCCGTCACCACCACCTTGCTTCTCGCGGGGAGCACCACGTGTTCCTTCAAGATGACCCTGCAGATTCCAAGGTGCTCTTTGGGTTGCCGGAGTATCACTCTTCTCCATTGAGCCGCAGGACCTTACTGCCGACGTCGACCGTCGCCTTGTGGCTCCTGAGGGCATCCTATCCCAGTATCACCTCCTCAGCCACCTTCGCAACGAACACCCACTGACGCACGGCACGCCTCCCAAGGTCAACTTCAGCAGAGCCTCCTTCTCCATAGGCAAGGTGTCGCACGATACCGTCATAAGCTGGTATGTTCGGCTCGGCTTCCTCGTCGGCAAACACCTCGCTGTGTCAGGTCTGATGACGGTCACGGCTGCCCGGTGTCTACGAGCACGTGGCACGGCTTCCTTCTCTCACCCAACCGTCCGTGATGAGGTTGTCATCCATACGCCGGCTGACGGCGCACAGTGTCACTCGAGGGGATGGTGATGTCGCCGCCGACGTGCCCCTCGCCACGCCGGGCCTTACTCGTTCTTCCGTCTGCTCTTCCTGGTGTCGGCCGTCTCTCTCCAGGTATCTCGGCTGGCCGCACCCGCAGCACACGCCACTAGGTCTTCGCCGGTGTCCCTCGACTTGTCTTCGGTCTCCCGTGTAGCGGATACTCCTTGTTCTGGAAGTCGGGGTAGCTGTCACCTTGGCCGCCTCCAGCCTCAGTGGTGCCGTTAGCGCCTCGTGGATGGTTTTGTAGTCGCCGAGCATTAGGCGCTGACGAATCTCCGTGTCTCGTACCCCGTCAACGAATGTGTAGGTGGCTTCCTGGGATACGAACTCTGTTGGGAGGTCGACTAAGGCTTTGCTAGCCAGTTGCTCAATTGCCAAGGCGAGCTCCTTCAGCGTCTCCCCTGGCTGCTGTAACCTTGACTTCAGCTGGCTGCGGTACGCTGCGGCTAAGCAGTGGTTTCCAAAGCGATTCCCCAGGGCCTCCCAGATGTCCTTGGGTGCCGCCGCTGTTCTGGACCGTATTCAGGACTTCCGCGGCCCGTCCCTAGAGACTGGCTATTAGCTGTGCGGCCTCTTCCCCTGGTGACCACTTGTTGTGTTTGGCCACCGTGTCGAATTGACGGCGGAAGACATCGAAAGTTTTCGCGCCGTCGTATTTAGGAGGTTTGACGCGTGCAGATGTTGTGTCGCGTCCCGGCGCATCGACCTTTAAATCATTGAGCCTCCTGCCGACGACGTCCTCCACCATGGCGTTCAGGGACTTTGTGTTGCTGTCGGCCTTTCCCTCCAGGTCATTAACGCGGCTCACCAGGTCTTCGACGCGCTCGCCCAACTCCGCGACGTTCTCCTCTACGCCAGTCAACTGCTCCTGAAATTTGGCGGCGAGGGCTTCGTTCGCAGCCGTCATTTCGGTTGCCAGGCTTTCATTTCCGTGGTCAATTCGGCCATCTTCGTGGTTATCGTCGCGGCCAGGTTGTTGTTTGCAACTTCCATCATCGTTGATAATTCGGTCTTCATTTCTTCCATTTTCTCGGTGATGTAGTCGTTAGCTGTCTTCATTTCTTTCAGCTCTACGGTGAGATTTTCGTTAGCCGTCTTCATTTCTGTTAGTTCCGCGGCCAGGCAATTATTTGCCGCTTTCATTTCTGAGGTTAGTTCGACCTTCATTTCCATCATCTCCAAAATCTTTTCCAATGCCGCGTCCATTGCTGAATGATCCCACTTCCTGACACCATTTGTGACTTTGTGGGTTCGTAGAATTAAGAGTCCAAATTCAAATGTTCTTTATTTCCATAGAAATACACTGTTCAATTCTCACGTAACAACATTACATCAGATATACAACACAATCTTCCAAGGTCGATGACAATAACAAACAGCATTCTGATTACATCAGCTCTCATTATAACAACACTGTACAGCTGTTTTCTGCTTCTACTCTTTGCGAGTCGTCGCCTCCTTAAATACCTCACTGATAATTTCTAGACTATTCTAAAATAAACCAGAAACCGAATAATCTCTATCAGTCAAGAAGTCATCAGAAATTTCCATTTATCTCAGTTTGTTTGTTTCGGCGTGTTATCTTTATCTGCCGGCTCTTTGTTTCCCCACTGCCTGCCTATCAGTTCCTTTGTGTAAAAAAGCAGCACGATCATAGATAACGGGTTCACAACAGTATGCTGAAAGCAAAAGTGATAAATGTAGATAAAATTACAAATATCACAGTTGATTTCCAGGCTCGATCAGGATGGTTGCAAGGAATTATCTTGGTTGGTCGCGCAGGGCCTGGGAGGCCCCTAGATTTATTTAAATGTTGTAGTTTACGAATGAATGCACCTACGTAATTGCTTAACGAGGACATCTAACATTATACCTTACTCAAATGTTTGCTGCAGCAGCAACTTTATCTGTTAATTATTGTAGCTGTAACAATGACAAATGGGCAGTGAGGTGCCATACAGCTCTAGCAGGCCCCTAGCGCCTACTCTTGTAACATGTTGATAACATGTTTTTCTTCATTAGTAAGTTGTGGAATATTGGTTTGCCAGTGGAAGGAGCTATTAGTGCTTCATATTGAATACCAAACAGTATTCATTGGTATTGGACACATTTGACTGCTGTTAGAGAAATGTTTATAGTGTTTGTGAATAACTGTTAGAAGCATTATGCTTTTGGACAAAATGTCACTGCCGAAATGTTACCCACATTTCGTGGTCAATGTAGTCAATAGTATATAGTCAGTAGTATATATTGACTACTTGTAGTCAATATATACTATCTAACATATACTATCTAAGCCAAACTAGTGTGGCATAAAAACATTATGTTTAAGTGATGCAGAACTGTTTTACACCACTAAAATGGAAATTTATTGTAGACAGCTGCCAGACAGTTCACATTTGCAAAATAATTCCAAAGAGACTGTAGTGCTAAGACTAACCGAAAAATCAATCAGTGGCACTGGCAGAAATGTTACAGCAGATGATTGGTTCACTAGTGTGTCACTGGTGCGCAAAAGACAACTTTCTTTCATCGGTGCAGTACACAAGAACAAGAAGGAGTTGCCAAGTAATTTTATTCCTCCAAAAGATTGCAGGCAATGTGAAAGCACATTTGGCTTCACAAAAAACAAAACACTTGTTTCATATGTTCCAAAAAAATGGGTAAAACAGTAGTTTTGATCTCAGGTCCACATGTTTCGTTGGATAACTGTCAGAAGGTACCAAGAAAAAGCCTGAAATATCATGCATTACAACAATACTAACTCTGGAGTTCATATAATAGATAAATTGTGTGCTATGTACAAGGTAGCCAGAACAACAAGAAGGTGGCCAATTGAATTCTTTTACCATATGCTGAATATAGTAGTTATCAATTCTAGGGTTATATTTCTTGGAAATCAAAACAAATTTTCCACAAGACAGGAATATGTGAAACTGCTGTCCTTAGTTTTTATGTTGCAATAACTACAAAGAAGAGCAACAGCATTAATCATACCCAATGATTTGAAAGAGCTGCTAAAGAAATATAAACCTGAAGAACCCACAGAAGATGAGTTGCTGAATGCACCAGAATCACTAAAAAGGGAACAAAGTGAACCCTGTAGTTAAGACAAAAAGATGAGCAAAACTAAGTAGGTATGTAGGGAATGCAATGCTCCCCTCTGTTTGAAAAAACATGCCAAAATCATTTGTCATAACTGCTTAGCCGGGCAAAATAAAGAAGAAATAGGTGGGTTGGTGACTCTGAGTAACTGAACATTTTCAATGACAGTATGTATTTTAAAAGAATATGCTATTTTCTATACCTATATTGTGATACAAATCATAGTGTACACTCTATTCATATTTTATTATATATGATGTATTTAGTATGATTATACTAATAAAAGTCATGTATAATTATCCTAAATAAAGCCAAAAATAGGGGAAAAAAGAAAAAATTTAAAACAAAAAAGAAATACAGGTGTAAAACCACATAAATATAGTGTGGGGCTCCTGGGCATCACACGACCAACTGTGTTCTGCCAAAGCATGCGCCTAACAGAAGGTTAAAGATTGTCATGGAATCATAAGGAAAACAATTTTCAGTGAGTCAAATGCTGTGGATGACATCATGGTGCAATACTGGAAGAAAGAGGTTCCACCAGGAATCATAAGCAATTACCAGCCTCTAAACATTCTCAACTCTGATGAGACTAGCCTATTCCACAATCTCTTCCCAGAAAGACATAAGCTGAAAAGGGTGACTCATGCCACAGAAGGGAGAAAAGTAAAATTCACATGACAGTTCTTTTTGTTACCAATGCAGATAGATCCACCTCTCCCACTTGTGATAGAAAAATATAGGAATCCAAGGTATTTTAGGGGTCAGAAAACAAAACATATGGAACATATTTTTAATGGAACAGTGGTTAAAGAAACTGGACATATGAATGAAAAAGAAACAGAAGAAGCTCAATCTTTTATGGATTGATGTGCAGCACTTTCCCCTCAAATAATTTTCAAAAATGTTTGAATTGAATTTTTGTCCTCTAACTGTACTAGTTGTCTATAGGCACTTGATTTGGGCATCATTGCAAATTTCAAATTTCATTATGGAAAAATGCTGGTTCAACATTTAATAACACTGACAGATGCAGGAAATGAAAAACTTAAAACAAGCCATATTTATTTCAGCTGCCTGGAAGCAGGTGTCGTCCACCACAATCAAATACTGTTTCTTTAAATCTGTTATGACCTTCAAGTTACACGGGTGTATGAAGAACACATCAGAATAAGGAAAGAAAAAGCAGCAAACTTAGATCGCAATTTCTTTCTAACACCAGCCATGAACACCACAGAATGGAAGAAGCCTAACTTCAAGCTACCACACATATACACGAGAACCACAACACATGGATTCCATCATAAGATCTGCAGACAACAAGGACACCACCTGGCATCAGAAATGTGTACCTGCATTCTTTGTTGTCAGTTTTGTGGACAAAAATCACATACTTTCATGGACTCAATCACTGACAGTCTACTCAGAAGACAATCATACTTGATGATCATTATAGTACTGTATTAATTCATATGTACTTCATACATATGTACACGTTGCGTTCAATAAATCTTATATATATCTGGTATCTTAAGAATTGTGATGATACTGGTAGTAATGAAATTTTGCCTTTAAATGAACTAGCTCTATGGGAGGGTGAAAATTTCAATACCTTTGTGCATTTTGATGATAATCTAGCTGTTTGTGAGGAACTACAGGATCAGGGGATTATTGCTGATGTGTGGCAAAAACACGATGGTGATTAAGAAAAGCTGACCAACTTCAAGCGACCCTGCCATTAATGGGGATCATGATTCAAATCTTGAAATACCTGAAGTGGGTGAAGCATTAAGTGCAATAAATGTGTTTAGGCATTACATCAGTGTGAAAAGCTATAGTGAGAAAGCTCATTAATATGTTTTGAAAAATTAGTTGTATGCATTTAATGCAAGAACAGTGAAACAAGTCAAATTGACTGGATACTCTAAAGGGGAACCAATTTCTAAATAATGTTTGCTTCATACATATCTTTATTGATTGTAAACGTTTACAAATGCAGGCATGTATTACTTTAAAAAAATGATGCTTATCAAAATCTCATTTAAGTAATTCGGAGTTATAAGAAATCTTCCCTCTTCTCCTTGAAGTACCTGCACATAAATCAGGCTGAGTTGTATCATCAAAAGTATTGATTAAATCCAACAAGATGTTTAAGGTTTATAATACAGAATTGGCTCCTCAAACAAACATAATGAGAGAAATATGCCTAGCCATCCTTTAAAAAATACCACTCTTAGTAATAAATTATCAGGATGTCAGTTGTGAGGATTGTCATAAAATATATTTTGATAGAACAAATTGTAACTTACCAGAAACCAGATTGAAGAACACCTCAAAAATAGTAAATACAAATGAATAGATAAATCAGCCATAGCCCATCATTTTTTGTCATGCAATCATAATATTAGCCAAGAAATAAGCTTTTAAAACCTGCAAAAGATCGGTATGAGAGAAATGTTTACTTCATTAAGCACATGAATTGAGTAATGAAATTTGAAATAACAGCAACAGACAATGTCTTACCATTGACCAATGGAAAGAGCAGCAAATCATGCAATAAGGGAAAGGAATGTAGTTACTTGACAAGGGAAATTAGTCAACTGACCAGCTGAAGATGAAAAGATGCTTCTCCTAAACTAGTCCTGCTTTTTTAAGTAAATGGAGCAATATGTGTTTTCAAATGTCGACAGTGTTTTAATAAAGTGTTCTAAGTTTAAAGCTACCTGCTCAGTGGAATGACTTTTTAATTGCTTGTGAAAATTTACAACTTAAGTGGATGATGATTTTTATCTTGTGAGACAAATATGGCTAATCTTATTATAACAGTGAGAAAGTTTATATGCGTTGGGTGGAGCTATTTAAGAAGGCTAAAGAACAGGACAAAAGCTGTGTAAGTGAACTAAAGAAATTAGTGTCATTTGTACAATCAGTTCCAATTTCTAATGCAACTTGTGAGCAACAATTCAGTGTAATGAACCACATTTTTACTCAAACAAGATGAAAAATGTCCACAGAAATGCTAAAGGTTGAACTTCATATATGCCAGAATTATCATATGACATGCAGAACTTTTAATGACAATATACTTAAAAATGTAAAACTTCTAGATGCAGCAAAGAGAGAGATGACGTTTAAGTTCAAGAGGATTGAAAAGTGACCTGTCACCATAGTTTACAAACAGGCAGACATCTGAAATCTGTATAAAAAGGTAAAAATATTTTATTTTTATAAATTGTTCTATCTTTACTGTGATATATAATTTTCTCCTGGAATTGTGACATCAGAAGTCGACAAGCCTAAGTTTAACACATTGACAGACAATGATGTAAAGATGAATGTATGCTCCATGAGTCAGTTGCATATTACTTAAAGCATTATTGTGCTTTCATATATACTGCTATGTTCTGTTATTCATAAGGTTATCAATAGAGAGGGGGTAAATAGATGAAATTTAGAATCAGTGCACAAATCTTTATTTTTCATTTTAATTTATTTAATTATCAAACGAGAGGTATCTAGTGATTCCCAGGAGCTGTAATTTCAGATTCTTTCTAAGGCAATAATTGGTTTCCAGAACTTTCGTTTCATCAGTTAGTTGATTCAAGATGTGACTTTAATGCACTCTTGAAACTAGTTTAAACAACTGAAGTATTTCCTTTCCGTATCTCCAATGAAATTTATCTTACATATGATTAGAAAACAAAGGAAGTATGTATAGGCAGTAGTCCTTTATTAGAGTTCTTACCAAAGTTACACCTATCAGGAATGTATGCATAAAATGTCCTTTCATTATCAACCTTAAATTGTTCAGTTAGGTACCTACCACTTGCCACTATAACAATAAACTATACATGTTGTCTGCCTCCAGCAATTTATGACTATTCCTGTTGCATGAAATCTTTTTCAATACAAGAGTCAGCCAACACTATCTTGGACAGAATAGGTGAGCAGTATGGATGAAAGGGAAGGGCAAGCTTTATGTCTCACAATCACATTGGTACATAGTACAGCATGCTTCCAGCCTTGCCCCAACTAGACTTCCTGTATCAGGACCTTCGTTTTTCACCTTGTCTTGCATTCTCTCTGCTTCTCACTCTTTCTTTAAGTCAGGAATAGAACATGACGGAACACTCAGGGATGATGCTGCCCTATGTGGTCCTCTGAATTCAATGTCATCTCATAAAATGCAGTGTTTTCAACAAACAAACAAAAAATGAATGGGGACAAGAGACATAGTTGTACCTAACTTGCACAAATTGTTCTTTTTCACATTAGCCTTTATGGACTAAAGATGGAAAAAGATGTATGTGTGCGTGTGTGTCTGTGAACAGCATAACTCAAGAACTGTCCAAAATATGTATATAAAATGAGTTTAATGATCATGATTAAAATATTGTATATTTAAGATATTTATGTAACAAATAAAATCTATATATTAAATGCTACAAGAAAAGCCTACAAAGTCCTTGTCATTTGGAAGGAATATTGTATTACTAGTAAACCATAAAATAAGAGCCAATACTTACTATACAGTAAATGTAGATATCTGTAAAACACACAATTTATTTCAAATAATGGCAGAATAAATCTGAATCTGAGCTTTCTTGTGGTGTCAGCCATTTCCAAGATATTAGTTTTTATTGGATTGAATTTTTTTCACATGGTTATCCTTGATGTTATGGAAAGAGTATAACATTTCAAAGCCAGGACATAGGGACTCTTTTTTTAAAATTTGACTAACGCTTCAGTTTATGTATCCCTCTTATACTTACTACAAATTTGTAGTGAAACTAATTCTGTATTTAATAAGATAAAATAAGATAAGATATTATTTGAAGCAAAAGATTAGAAACAGTGATGTATTTAACATTTGAAAGTAATGAGTCGGTAACTGCTGAAGATGGGGACAAAACGTTCCTCGAAACATGTCCAAGTAAGGATAATTTAAGTGATGTTTGTTTTTGAATTACCAACTCATTACTTTCATAAGATAAGATACTTTATTCACCTTTCGATTTATACAGAAATCATGGCTTCGTCAGTAATACTACATAATTATATAACATAATACTATATACAACAGTATGTACAATATGAAGTAGCTTATAAACAGAGTTATTTGTGCTTCTTTGAGATTTGATGGCAAGTCATTTATATATATTAGGAACAGAATGGGCCCCAGAATTGACCCTTGTGGAACTCCATCTTTTAGAGGTGCTGAAGTAGAATGTTTATTATTTACTTCGACATACTGCTTTCTTTGGCTGAGATACGACTCAAACCAAGCATTGACTATACCTCTAATGTCGACTTTAGCTAATTTGTCCAGTAAAATTTTATGGTTAACTATATCAAACACCTTTGGACAGGTCTAGAAAGGTAACAATGGCTCACTGATTGTGATCGGTTGCATCAAGAATATCATTTACAAACGAGTGTAATGCATTCATAGTGGACTTACCCTTTTGAAAACCAAACTGAGAAGGGGGGAATATTTCATATTTTTCTTTGAGAATACAGACAAGAATGAGATAGGTCTATAATTTTCAAGATTATTTCTGTCTCCTTTTTTAAAGATGGGAATTATAATAATCTTGATTATTATGAAGTAAATAGACAAATAAATTTTGTGAAAATAATTTATAAACCTTGGTAGTCAGTTTTTTTGTACTATGTCACTTATACATACATGTCATGTCACTAACACACATACAGCTGAACAGGATGGCTCAGGCAGATTTGTCTGTGGCCTGCATTCAGGAGGCCCGGGTTCGATTCCCATGGCCAACCTACCTGACCCATGGGTTTTTTGGGGGATTTCCAGGTTGCTAGGCAAAAGTTGGGCAGGTTAATTACATCCCCTGAATTTCCTGTCCCTCCATTTCATCTCCATTATCATTTCATATTATCTCTCATCTGGTTTCTTTCAGGGTAGAAGTGTCGACAGGAGTTTTAGCAGTGCATGGCGGGATGATATGCTCTGAGGAAAACTCTTTTCCCTCCAGTGGGATGGACTTTGGTCTCTGAGTTGGCTTAGTGGGCCAATTTGGCAGCGCAGCAGGTGGGATGCCAGTTGTGCAAGCCTGCCTGGAGTATCCTGCTCTGGGAGGCGGCCTCCAGTCTCCAAACCGGTCTTGTGACTGTTTTGGGGCCATGGCAGGTGGGATGGTAACTGTCTTAAGCCCACCACCGGGGAGGTTTTAATCTAGTAAAATGTAGGAACCCTACCCTCTGCAGCACTGTCGTAACTCCTTTGTATGGCCGCCCTCTGTCTCCTCTCACCTCATCGTCCCTCCCGGGGACGCCCCATTTGAAGCAAAGGTACAACAGATCTAGTCTGGTCAATGTGCCAAATCCCCTCCAAATAATCCACTACTACTACTACTACACACATACAAGTCACTTGAGGGACTGGTTTGGGGAGCAGTTGCTTCCATTTTCAAATTTGAAGGACCAAGTGTTGTTGGTTATAGTTGCCTGCAGTATTCTCTCTGGTGGTGAAACAATAAACTTCTTTGCTAAGCTGTTTGATAGGATTTCAAAATGTATTAGTATTTGTGTTTCCATATTAAGATGTTCTTCCATGTTTTGAATTTGTTGAGGCCTATCATGTTTTTTTAATAATATAGGCCAAACTTTCTATTTGAGAAAGGTGTAATTCTTTGATTATTCACACTAATAGCAAGAAATATCTCATGAATACCTTGACAAAAAATTGTGTGCCTAAAGAGATCTGCATTTTTTCTGTAGTAAGATTTTGTCTTATCTCTTGCAGTTTACCATTTATGCGAAAGTCATTCAGAATGAAGAGGACATCCTATGCTATTCACAGAAAATTCAAGATGTACATTTCTTTTGTTGTGAAACAAAATCGTAAACATTTTATTTTAATCAAAATCATTAAACTCATTTTTGAAAAGAATATTAAAATTTTGAAAATTATTTATGTAAAGGTTAATTTGGAGTTGGGAGATTTTCTTGACAATCTTCATGTCAATCCTTGGAAGAATCTGAACTTAAATTCAAGTTTTGTATTTAGCTGATTTTCAGTTTTGGGTGTATGCACACACCACATGGATGTTTCTTTAAAAATGCTTTTCATGGATACAGGGAACCTCAAAATATATATTTCCAGTGAAATCTCACTACCAAGTTTTTTAGTAGAATACAGTACCTTCTGTTATTATGTATGTGATAGAAAAAGTAATATGAATGTAGTACATTTGATATGTTTAAAGTTGAAGCTCTAACAATTAAGTTAGAGCCACTTCTGGGTCTGCTATTTCAGATTGCTTGTTTAAGATTCCTCCTAACTGTGCAAACATTTCAGTGTTGTTCTTTAGCATCCTTAAGGTATATGGCATAAACTTTATTACTGTATAACTAAACATGTATCTCAAATTTATTTCATTGTAAAATGTAATTTATTAGGTTAGCAAACCTCTACTCAAATGCAGATGTAGAAGCTCTTATTGATAAAAAAGACAAAATCCAGAGCCGCTTGTACTGTAAGCTCATAATGGCACTCACTGAGACAAGTCCTGAGCCTGCAAGAGGCCACTATGCCAGCTTGGCAAGTATGTATCGCTGTGGAAAATGTGAAAAGCTGGTAATTCGACAGATAGCAACAGAGATTGCATGCAAACCTGCCAGCATGAAAATGGATCGTTTTGGAAATGTACATGGAAATCACAGCAGGTAGGAATAAACCAAATTTTGTTGATGTCAGTATATTAATCAACTTTAATAGCAGAGTTAGTGCAGTAGGTCTCTTGGATGAATATAGCATATTATTGATTAACAATAAGATTTATCAATTTAAGTTAATTGGTGGAAATTAATCATTTCTTCACACTAGCCATATATAAGCTAAGGTTTTGGATAGATAGAGTCAACCTGAAAAATTCAATGCCATGGCCAGGATTTGAATCATGGATCTCCTGGTTTCTGTCCAGTTGCTCTTACCCATTGAGCTACCATGGCCAACATGCCGTCCTGACATTAATATATTTTCCCGGTAAACCACTAGGGGCTCTTGTATTCAAGACACACCGCTTGTTGCATCTTACTGTTGTAAGTACTTAAATCCCAGGCTTCACCATTAAACTCTTATTATTTAAGTTAATTGGTGGAAATTAATCATTTCTTCACACTAGCCATATATAAGCTAAGGTTTTGGATAGATAGAGTCAACCTGAAAAATTCAATGCCATGGCCATGATTTGAACCACAGATCACAAATTCTCCAATTGACTCATATATTTTCATGGCATTGAATTTTTCAGGTTGACTCTATTTATCTAAGATTTATCAAATTCAGTGAACAAAAACAAAAGTGCAGTAATAATGCACATCATTTCAGTTTGCACTCATGATATTTTAATAAAAATGCTAATTCAATTCACATTAAATAACCTTATTATTTATTCTTCCCATAAGAATATTTTATGAAAGCATTTTAAATTTATAAGGAGCTATGTAATAACAGTATTCTGAGTGGTTTATTGACAGTACATCACTTACATACTTTCAATAAATGGAGCATGTTTTGAGAACTCTATTGATCCCATCAACAGCCTATTGCCACTGCCAGAACATAGTGTCCTTTTTCTGGAGGTTGCTGAGCTGTGTTGTCCTCTGTTGGCTTCTCAAGGAACTTCCTGTTGAAGTTGTCAAGTCACAATGGTGGTATTAAATTAATTAATACATCACTCTAAACTTACTTTCTAGAAAGTGTATGTAGTTAATGCTCTGGTATTTAGCAACAAAGTCATTCTCCTTCTTGCCTCTAAATATTTTGAGCTCATGTCTGTATAACTTTTAAGTTTCTAATGTGTAAGGACTATGATACAATGAAGCACAAAACTAATATAATTTTGAGTCAAACTAGTACTCAATGCTCCATTTATTTCTAGTATTTACCTAAAAAGTGTTTTGTTAGGAATTTCCTAACATCATCGACAACAGCTGATGATGTTAGAAATATCCTAACAAAATGTGTTTTAGGTAAATACTAGCAATAAATGGAGCTTTGAGTACTAATTCGACTCAAAATTATATTAACTTTTAAGTTGTTCACAGATAGATGTTTCAAATTCTTTTCCTCTTCCTTGTTGCATAACAGACAGTTTGGAGATGATAACAATCCAGTTTTATATAGGTGTTTGCTGAGATAGTTGTGTCTGTCTGAACATGGCAATGGCTGCTTTTCGAGATAGTTCAGGAATTAGTTATATTAAAAAAAATCTCCTTTGGAATTTAATATATTTATGGTTTTATATATTTATGGTTTTTTATAGTGTCACCCTGGCGGTAGATTCGCGAAGCCGATGAAAAATGATGGCCGGTGGAGATTCGGGAAACTTCGGAACCAATCGCTACCGGTAGCGACAGACAGTTGAATGTAGAGTTGTTAGGAAAAATAAAGTTTTGAGGTTCTAGCAATTTTGTAATGTTGAACAGTGTATTTCGAGGAGAATAAAGTGTAGTTTTTGTGTTTCGTAACCTCGTTTTATTATTTCACGAACCCACAAAGTCACAACTGGTGTCAGGAGTGGGATAACTACATCACCGAACATTATGGCCATGGAATCGGCATTGGAAATGCTTTTGCAGAAGATGAACGAATTAACAGCGAAGTCGGAAGCGGCAAATAACAACTTGGCCGCGAAGATGAACGAGTTAACAACAAAAACAGAAGCGGCAAATAACAACCTGGCCGCAGAGTTGAAAGAAACAAAGACCGAATTGACCACAGAAATGAAGGCAGCGAACGACAGTCTGGCCACGGTAATGAAGGAGGCGAACGAGGTCCTCGCCGCCAAATTTGAGGAACAGTTGGCCGGCGTGAGGGATGACGTGACGGAGCTGGGCAAGCGGATGGGCCAAGTGGACGAGCGCGTCGAGGACCTGGCGAACCGCTTCAATGACCTAGAGGAAAAGGCCGACAATAACGCCAAGTCCCTGAACGCCATGGTTGAAGACGTCGAAGACCTCGCGAACCGCGTAAACAACCTGGAGGGAAAGGCCGACAGCAGCGTCAAGTCCCTGAACGCCATGGTGGAGGACGTCGTCGGCAGGAGATTGAAGGATTTGAAGGCTGACGCACCGGGACGCGACACAACATCGGCGCGCGTCAAACCTCCGAAATATGACGGCGCGTCAACATTCGAGGTCTTCCGCCGCCAGTTCGACACAGTGGCCAAGCACAACAGATGGTCACCGGAGGAGGAGGAGGAGGCCACACAGCTAATAGCCAGCCTCCAGGGACGGGCCGCGGAAATCCTAAACGCGGTGCAGACAACGGCGGCGCCCAAGGACATCTGGGAGGCCCTGGAGAATCGTTTCGGGAACCACCGCTTAGCCGCAGCGTACCGCAGCCAACTAAAGGCAAGGTCACAGCAGCCGGGGCAGACGCTGCAGGAGTTAGCCATAGCGATTGAGCAGCTAGCTAGCAAGGCCTTGGTTGACCTGCCACTGGAGTTCGTATCCCGGGAAGCCGCCTACAACTTTGTCGACGGGGTACGGGACACGGAGATTCGTCAGCGCCTAATGCTCGGCGATTATAAAAACATCCACGAGGCGCTGACAGCGGCATTAAGGATGGAGGCGGCCAAGGTAGCATCTATCCCGAGGTCGAGAACGAGGAGTGTCCGCTACGCCGGAGACAGAAGACCAGCAGAGGGACACCGGCGAACACCTAGTGGCCTGTGTTGGGGGTGTGGACAGCCCGGTCACCTGCAGAGAGACTGCCCACATCAGGAAGAGCGGCCGGAAGAACGAGTAAGGCCCAGCGTGGAGAGGGGCAGGTCGGCGCCATTACCACCATCCCCTCGAGTTACAATCCGCGCCGTCAGCCGGCGGATGGATGACAACCTCATCGCGGACGGTTGGGTAAGAGGAAAGCCGTGCCGCGTGCTGGTGGACACCGGGGCGGCCGTGACCATCATCAGACCTGACGTGACGAAGGGTTTGCCGACGAGGAAGCCGAGCCGACCATACGAGCTTGTGACGGCATCGGGCGACACCATGCCTGTGGAGAAGGAGGCCCTGCTGGAGCTGAACTTGGGACGGAGTGCCGTGCGTCTGTGGGTGTTCGTCACGAAGGTGGCTGAGGAGGTGATTCTGGGACTGGATGCCCTCAGGAGCCACGAGGCGACGGTCGACGTCGGCAGGAAGGTCCTGAGGCTCGACGGAGAAGAGGTTATACTCCGTCAACCAGAAGAGCGCCTTGGAATTTGCAGGGTCATCTTGAACGAAGACGTGGTTGTCCCCGCGAGGAGCGAGGTGATGGTGAGGGCGCGACCGGAAGGCCGGACAGCAGGTTTGATCCAGAGGCAGCAGGAGTACGACTTCACCTTGGAACATCGCAGAGGGAAGAGTCACGGTAACGCGGACGCTATGTCCCGAAGACCCTGTCCAGAAGAGTGCGGCCAATGCACAAGAGTGGAGGGGAAGGAGCATGCCGCAGCAGTTCGAGTAGTCACGGCAGTGCCTGCGGATGGCTGGGATAGCGCTCTAACCATTTGAGCTACTATGGCCAACATGCCAACATGACATTAAATTCTCCAACTGACTCATGTTTCTCCCGGTAAACCACTAGGAGTTCTCATAAACACATGAGACATTTTAAATTTCCTGAACAAAATGTTCAAATAGGGCAACAACTAATGTCAAACTATGCCCGACACGTTATGCATACCTTCTGGGCAAGATATTACGTGTCCAAATAATTTTACATCTCAACACTCAACTACCAGACAATGTGCGGGATACCGCCATTCTGAGCAGTTCGAGATAACACCATTCACTCGGACTTTAGAGAGTTCAGCGCTTAAACATAACAGTTCGTCGCATATGACCGTATCGTGAGACAGAGGGCCGCGACAATGCTGTGATCTAATAGCAAGGAGCACAACTATCACGTTTCCGTCAATTCCTGCTACCTTCAGTTTGGGCGATGACCATACACTAGGTTCGGCATACAGTCACCACTAGGGAAAGGCACCTAGATTCACCGTCATAAGTCCTTGCCTTCCTTACTGGGGCCACGCTAGGAGAGGGCGCATAGCTTACTACCTTCAGTTCCATCCCTCTTACACATGAGACAACTACCTTAATGGCAACTTACTATGCTGTAAGTACTTTAAGGTCCGGGCTTTATAGTTCGGACCATTATTAGGTACAATTAATGGAAATTAATTGTTCTTTCACACTAGGCTTGTGTAGGACGCACTATGAAAGGGTAGAGCCAGACTGAAAAATTCAATGCCATAGCCGGGATTTGAACCATGGATCTTCTGGTTTCCGTCCAGCCGCTCTAACCATTTGAGCTACTATGGCCAACGTGCCAACATGACATTAAATTCTCCAACTGACTCATGTTTCTCCCGGTATACCACTAGGAGTTCTCATAAACACATGAGACAACTACCTTAATGGCGACTTACTATGCTGTAAGTACTTTAAGGTCCGGGCTTTGTAGTTCGGACCACTATTAGGTACAATTAATGGAAATTAATTGTTCTTTCATACTAGCCATGTGTAGGAGGCACTATGAAAAGGTAGAGCCAGACTGGGAAATTCAATGCCATAGCCAGGATTTGAACCACGGATCTTCTGGTTTCCATCCAGCCGCTCTAACCATTTGAGCTACTATGGCCAATGTGCCAACATGACATTAAATTCTCCAACTGACTCATGTTTCTCTCGGTAAACCACTAGGAGTTCTCAATAAACACATCAGACAACTACCTTAATGGCGACTTACTATGCTGTAAGTACTTTAAGGCCCGGGCTTTATAGTTCGGACCACTATTAGGTACAATTAATGGAAATTAATTGTTCTTTCACACTAGCCGTGTGTAGGACGCACTATGAAAGGGTAGAGCCAGAATGAAAAATTCAATGCCATAGCCGGGATTTGAACCACAGATCTTCTGGTTTCCGTCCAGCCGCTCTAACCATTTGAGCTACTATGGCCAACTTAACTGTGAATTTAGTCAAAACAAAAGTTGTCAAATTTATAACTCGTCATATGTCACACACTCTGATACAAATTGGGATTAATGATATGTTATCAGAAGAAATTGAGAGCATAAAATTTTTGCGCCTTAAAGTATATCTTACCTAATCTCAGCTCTGCCTTTTATGCTATCCAAAGCACTGGTTAATGTAGTAAGTTCTACAGTTACACTTAATTTAGTGTACTATGCACATTTTAACTCTTATCATGGAATGTGAAATATTATTTTATGGCAGTTCAGTAGAAAGTAAACAAATATTTCTTTTGAAAAAGGTTATAAGAATCATGAATATTATTTTGAGTTGAACTAGTACTCAATGCTCCATTTATTGCTAGTATTTACTTAGAATGCATTTCGTTAGGATCTTCCTAACATCATCAGCTGTTGTCGACTCACAGCTATCGACAGCAGCTGATAATGCTAGGAAGATCCTAACGAAACGTGTTCTAGGTAAATACTAGCAATAAATGAAGCATTGAGTATCTACTAGTTCAACTCAAAATTATATTCATTTTGTGCTTCATTGTATCATAGTCCTTACACATTGAAATATAAGAATCATTTCTAACATCCATAGCAGACACTCTTGCAAAGTTCTTTTTAGAAGATTGAAGATATTAGTCCTTCCTTGCATGTATAATTCTCAATCCTAAAATTCTTTGTATGCAGACTTTCATAGATAACAAAAATAAAATTCATAGAATAAACACTAGACAAAAGAGTAACATACATCCCAGTGCTAAATCTTCTTGCTTCCAGAGGTATCTAGCTATGTCTGATTGGAGGAATTTAGTAACAGTGACATCAAAATGAATTGGAAAAACTATTTATAGTTGGTTTATAACACTTTGTCACTTACATTTTTATATTATTGAGGGACTAGTTTCGGGAGCTGTTGTATCCATTTTCAACCTCGAAGGTCTGACTATCAACTGTTGTTGTCTGCTCTCTTTTCTCTGGTGATGGAACTATGAACTTCTTTATCAAATTATCAAGTGGTGGGATTTCAAAGTTCATTACTTGGTCCTTATTTTTCTTTACTTATATGTTCTCCCACATTGTCAGTTTATTTGGTTTATCATCCCTTTTAGTAATTTTGGATTTGGGTCAATGTCATGGTTTTTGTTCCAAAAATGAAATGCTACTGCTGACTTATCTTCTTGTTTCAATTCAATGTTTCTAATATGCTCTTTGACTCTGGTTGTTAGGTTTCTTTTGGTTTGACCTATATAGCATTTTTCACAATCCTTACAAATTAGTTGGTATGTTCCAGATTTATTAATTGGTAAGATTTTATCTTTTATTTTAGAATTTAACATTTTTAATACGCATTATCTATTTGTAGGTGCCAAATTGATATTTTGTTTTGAAACTAGTCTCTCAATAATATATAAATGTAAGTGATGAAGTGTTAAAAACCAACTTCAAATAGTATTTCCAATTAATATCTAGCTATTCCTTTCTTGGAAGTGTTGAAAACAGTGTTGTTATGATAAATTAACTTTAAAGAGAGTCGATTAATGACACTAAACAACATTTACTTTTAAATTTTTCCGGAACATGTTTCTGAGGCTTTGCCTCTATCATCAGCCGAGCGCCGGCTGATGATAGAGGCAAAGCCTCAGAAACATGTTCCAGAAAAATTTAAAAGTAAATGTTGTTTAGTGTCATTAATCGACTCTCTTTAAAGTTAATATCTAGCTGTTCGAATGAAAAATCACTGCCCATTTTCTTTTGATGCCTGTTCAAAAGCTATAGGATATAACCCATCTAGGAAATATAGGAAAATAAATGAAAATACTCTGAACAAATTTAGCAAAAACCTTAAACTTGAATCATGGAAACAAACGTATGAGGCTAATGGAACCAACAATAAATATAATAGTTTTCTTCAATGCTTGAAAACTCAGTTTGAATTTTGCTTCCCATTTAAGTTTAAAAGAAAAAAACATTTAACTTCAAAAGAGACAATGCCTGGATCAGTTTAGGAATTAAAACCTCATGCAGGTGTAAAAGAGAACTATATCAGCAAGTTAGAATCAGTAATAATTTAGATTTAAAAAACTACTACAAAAAATATTGCAAACTTCTAAAGAATGTAATAAGAGCAGTTAGAGTATTGCATTATAATAAACTAAGTCAACACTTGGACAGTAAAATAAAAACCACTTGGAATATGAGGTGCGTTCAAGTTGTAATATCTCCTATTTTTTTTATCAGGACTGGGACCAGATAGGAACTTCTGTTTTTTTTTAAAATACACGTGGACTCTTTGTGAATGAGTGACAGAGATGACACTACTGTACAGTGCATAGAACTCTAGTGCCAATGACGAGAGTTAGGACTGAGTGTAACACTATTGAAATTCATCACCAGTTGAGAACTTTAAGTTTAACCTGATTACTTTCTAGGATACACCTTCCGATACACCTACTTTGTTACAACTTATTTCATCTTAATAACGAGAGTGATGGGCAATGTGTGCATATTATAGAGCTAATAAATGAATTTTAATTATGTTTACTGTCATTATTAGTTGTATTAGCTGGAATAACTAAAAGTGCTCAAATTCCATTTTCAGCATGACTTCCTGCAGCTATAGCTACTCCTACTCCTATTTCTGCTGTAGTTCATTTTTCATGAGGCATGTGGTGATGGTACCATGGATGTGTTTAATGTGCGTTCCTGGGTGCAATAGATCAATGAAGGCAGAACATTGTGCGACAACAAACCAAGACAGTCACAGCCTCGCACTAGCCGGTCTAACGACATGATCCAACGAGTGGAGAACGTTGTTTTGGAGCATCACTGATTGAGCATTTTCAGGTCTTCATGCAGGATTGTGTGCACAGATCCCACGAAAATGCCAATTTTGGAGGCAATGTCTGCAACTGTCTTGGCTTGTTGTCACATGATGTTCTGCCTTCGTTGACCTGTTGCACCCAGGAACGCACATTAGACACATCCATGGTACCATCACCACATGCCTCACTCAACTGACGATGAATTTTAATAGGTGTCACACCACGAAAATGCGGGAAAGAAATGATTACACGCTGTTCTTGCAATGATAACGTCACCATTTCAGGTATCAAAAACAGTCCTTACTCTCGTTGCTGTCACTAGAGTTCTATGCATTGTACAGTGCTGCCATCTCTATCACACATTCACAAACAGTCTACATGTTTTTAAAAAAAATAAAAAAAAAAACAGAAGTTCTTATCTGGTCCCAGTCCTGAAAAAAATAGGCGTTATAACTTGAACGCACCTCGTATAATAAAAACTGTAACATATAAACACTCCTTTCTTGGAAGTGTTGAAAACAGTGTTGTTATGATAAATTTAAAGGGAGTCGATTAATGACACTAAACAACACTTACTTTTAAATTTTTCCGGAACATGTTTCAGAGACTTTGCCTCTGTCCTCTATCCTCAGTCGATGGCCAGCAGTATAGTTAGCAGTATAAATTCACCAACATACAAACTTGCAAAGTGGCTAATAAACAAATTCAACTCATTTCCAAAATTTGACAGCCTAAGCATCAAAAACACCTATGAACTTATAGAACACATTAAGGATACTGAACTAAAAGAAGACACACTAGTCTCGTTTGATGTTAAATCACTGTTTCCCAGCATACCAGTAAATCAACTCCCACCATTGATAGAAAAATGGCTCAAATCACTTGGAATGTCATCACCTGAAATTTCAGATTACATTGAACTAACCAAATTATGCATAGAACAAAATTTCTTCCAGTTTCAAACAAAATATTTCCACCAAACTTCAGGTTTAGCAATGGGCAACCCACTATCACCCTTCCTGGCCGATCTGTACATGAGTGCATTAGAAATAAGAATCACCAAAGGTTTCCCTTGGATGTTCAAACTCTGGCAACGATATGTAGATGACATCTTTGAAATAGTACCAAAAAAACACATCAGTGATGCACTAAAACTTTTAAATATCCAAGAAAAAAGCATCAAGTTCACTGTAGAAATAGAAAAAGACGAGTATTTACCATTTTTGGATCTAAAACTAATGAGAAATAAAGACAGACTAAACTTTGGCATTTCCAGAAAACCAACACAGACAGACAACTACATAAAAGCTAATGGCTACAACCCAAGATCCCACAAACAGGCAATCTTCAATAGTTTAGCACACAGACTGGTCAACATTCCTCTCACAGCAGAAGAAAACAGAATACAACAAAATTATTGAAATAGCACAGAAAAATGACTTTCCCAAATCATTAGTAGACAACAAAGTGAACTTAGCAAGAAAGAAGAAGCTAATAAAGGAAACCATAACCCTCTCAGCTACAGAAACTAATATGATTTTCAAAAAATTTACTTACCATCCATGGGCCTTTGATAAATTCAAAAAAGTCTTCAAGAAACAAAACATTTAACTAGCACCAGTCAACCATTTCTCCTTAAAAAATCTAATTTGCTCAAACATCAAAGATGCCATGCCATCTAACAAAACATCTGGTATATATCAAATTGAATGCAGTGACTGTAGTCAAATTTATATTGGAAAAACCAAAAGATATTTAGAAACAATAGCAAAGGAACACTTTAGGAACATAAAATATAAACAATTAGAAAAATCAGCAGTTGCCATGCATTTTTGGAAAAAAAAAAAAAAAAAAAAAAAACCATAACATAAATCCAGAACCAAAACTACTAAAACATACAGCAGGAAAACAAGAACTATCCACATAGGAAAAAATCTTCATTTAAAAAAATAGGAACAAAGTATTCAATTTCGACATCTCCCAGAAAGTTTTGTCCAGCAAGTTTCTTGAAACGCCATCAGAGGAGACCTATGACAAAATACCGTCAACTACACCAATGAGAACCAGTCAATGGCCAGTTGAGGTTGGAGGCAAAGTCTCTGAAACATGTTCCAGATAAATTTAAAAGTAACTGTTGTTTAGTGTCATTAATTGACTCCCTTTAAATTTAATTTATTATAACAACACTGTTTTCAACACTTCCAAGAAAGGAATTGTAAAATTATTGATTCTTTCAAAATGAAGAATTCTTCTGGTTATTATGAATTAACTACAAAAATCTTAAAATCTTGCTCCTCACAAATTAGCATTCCCCTTAGTTATTTATGCAATGTGTCTCTAAAGACTGGAATTTTCCCTGATAGCATGAAATTCTCAATTGTTAAACACCTTTTCAAAACAGGCAAACACAATAATGTTTCAAACTATAGACCAATACCTCTCTTGCCAATTTTTTCTAAAGTTCTTGGAAAAGTAATATTCAACGGACTGTATAAACACCTTGAATATAACAACATACGTGTCAGTGATCAGTTTGGATTCAGAAAGGAAATATCAACAAATAATGCAACTTATAAACTTGCCCAAGAAGTGTTGATGACCTTAAACGATAAAAGACATATAGGTGGAATGTTCTGTGTTCTAGCAACGGCTTTTGTGTTAATCATGACATTCTTATAGCAACATTGGAATTCTGTGGACTAAAAACTAAATATTTAAGTTGGTTTGTATCATACCTAAATGAAGGAAAACAGAGTGTTGAAGTAGCTAGTGAATTTGGTTATGAAAAACAAACCTTAAATTGGAGAGTAGTAACTCATGGAGTACCCCGAGGTTCAGTGTTAGGGCCTTCATTACTTCTGATCTACATAAATGATCTCTCACTTTATATAAAGGATATTGCAAGTACAGTTATTTTTGCTGATGACACTAGTGTCCTGGTGTAGTAGTAGTAGTAATTTAATTTATATCCTCCAATGTTAAGTCATATCGGATAAAGTGTCCTGGTGACCAGTACAAATTTAAATGAGTGTAAAATTAAATTGAATTATATTTTGAACTGTATGTCATGTTTATTTAAAGCAATCAAATTATCTGTGAATTTAGTCAAAACAAAAGATGTTAGATTGGCCCCGTAGCTCAGTCAGTAGAGCACCTGCCTACCGTGCTAGGGGTACCGGGTTCGATTACCGGTTGGGGTGGGGATTTTTCTCCCACCAAAATGATTCCTCATCTTCCCCAGTGTCTGGAAGTATGAATGAAAGTAAAATGAAACCTGAAGCTTTCCTGGCGACGAATATGCTCAAGTTGTTCTTGAGTTGTTCTTTTCACCTGGCTTGCTTCCCGAAAACAACTTGAGCATGAATGAAAGTGTGAATGTGTGCATGATCCAATGATTAAACATCCAAAGTACTAGCAACCCAACCTCTACAAGTTAACACCAATGCCAGCAAGTGATATTTTCCAAAGGAAAACGGCCACCAATATGACCATTGCAGTTAAGGCAGGGTAGGGTATAAATGGAAGAAAAAAAAATTGTTAAATTTATGACTTGTTGTACATCACGTACTCAAATAAAAATTGGGGTTAATGTTATGTTATTAGAAGAAATTGACAGCATAAAATTTCTGTGCCTTCAAGTTAACAGATGTTTAGGTTGGAAAACTCACATAAAGTATATCTTACCTAAACTCGGCTCTACCTTTTATGCTATTCGAGAGCTGATTAATGTGAATTCTATTGATACACTTAAATTAGTGTATTATGCATACTTTAACTCTATCATGGAATACGGAATATTATTTTGGGGCAACTCAGTAGAAAGTGAAAAAATATTTCTTATGCAAAAGAAAGTTATAAGAATCATTACTAACACCCATAGCAGACGCTTCAGCAAAGATCTTTTTATAAGATTGAAGATATTAACCCTTCCTTACATGTATATATTCTCAATCCTAAAATTCTTTGTGTGCAGTCAGGCCTCATTTATAACAAATAATGTAATTCACAGAATAAACACTAGATAAAAGTATAATACCCATTATCCCAGTGCTAAACTTACTTGCTTCCAGAAAGGTGTGCTTTATGAAACCATCAAAATATAGGTATTTGGCGCTCTTCCTACTGATCTTACAGAAAAACTTGATAATTTTGGTGCTTTTAAAAACACTGCTAGAGAGTACCTATGCTCAAAATCATTTTATTCTTTACGGGAACATCTGAATGACAAATTATCCTGATAATTCCCTTCTTGGAAGTATTGAAAACAGTGTTGTTATGATAAATTAAATTTAAAGGGAGTTGATTAATGACCTATGACAAAATATTGTCAACTACACCAATGAGAACCAGTCGATGGCTGGTTGAGGATAGAGGCAAAGTCTCTGAAATATGTTCTGGAAAAATTTAAAAGTAAGTGTTGTTCAGTGTCATTAATCGACTCCCTTTAAATTTAATTTATCCTGATAATGCTTATGAGGCTCTGTAAGTAGAATCTAACTGCTCCAATGACAAATCATAGCCAATAAACCTTTGATGCATGTTCAAAAGCTATTTTTAATGTATATGTATTTAAGAATTGACAATAAATAGTATCCACTGCAAAAACTGGCAAAGGCCAAATGAAAGTTGATTAAAAAAGTGTTTAATTTTGTATCATATATGAGGGTGGGCTGATTAGTCCCATGCCTTACATAGAGATAGCGCCACTGGGCCAGTTTGACCAATAGCATCATTTAGTTTAACTCTAGACTAGCTTGTTTAGCTTTTGAATGACAGCATTTCAAACAAGACAAATGTAAAAGTTTGACGAAAATGGAGGATTTGAAAAAACGAGCAGTGATTAAATGCTTCCATTTGAAGGGCTTAATGCTTAAAGAAATCAAGAAGGAAATGGACAGTACATTGAAAGACTCTGCTCCTACATATACAGTGATTAAAAGGTGCATTGCAGGGTTTAAAATAGGACATATGAGCACTAGTGAAGACCATGGATGAAACTTGCATACATTTACTACACTCCAGAAAGTAAATCACAGTCAAAACAATGGATTGCACCAGGTGAACCAACTCCAAAAAAGGCAAAGTCAATTTTTTCAGCTAACAAGGTTATGGCAAGTTTTTTCTGGGATATGCAGGGAATTATTTTTATTAATTACTTAGAGAAAGGTAGAAGTATCGCTGGTGAGTACTACACAAGCTTCCTGCAACGTTTGAGTAATGAAGTGAAAAGAAAAAGACCTCATTTGGCAAAGAAAAAATCTTGTTTCTTCACGAGAATGCGCTGGCCCATCGTTCAGTAATTACAGTGGGAAAAATGTGCAAATTAAAGTTTGAATTGCTTGCACATGTGTTCTGTTCACCAGAGCTAGCATCCAGTAACTACCACCTGCTCCCGAATCTCAAAAAATTTATTGGAGGACAAAGATTTCACAATGAGTAGGTCATTGATGCAGTAAACAGCTATTTTGAGGACCATAATAAATCACACTACAGAGAAGGTTTAATTAAATTAGAACACTGATATGACAAACATATATTAGCCTTTTTGGAAATTATGTTGAGAAATATATATTTTTTTGTTGTTATTGTGAGGCCTGGGAGTTATCAATCGACTCTTTCCATATTGCTTTTCATTTGCCTGTACATAATGTGTGTCTGTGTGTCTTATGTTAAATTTTCAAGTACATATGCTATTAAACTGTATACATCTGGACATGTTCAGTGTTCACAGTCCTTTATGGCTACAGGTGAACCTACTGAACACAAATAAATCTAATCTAATCTGCTTAAATGTATGTGTATTTAAGAAATGAAAATGTTCTATCCATTGCAAATGTAATATAACAAAATGTTGAGACATACCAGCAAAAGCCACACACTTTCTTTTTTGAAGTGAAACTACCAACTAAATTATATTTGTGTATATGCATTTGCTAGTCTTCTTACTTCAGGGGAGTATTTGATTTTGTACCATATATAATTAACCCTGTCTTGTTTTTCAGATTACATGTATATAATTTCATTTCATTTCATTTCATCCTTATGCTCAATTTACATAGGATACGTCTTACGTTCAATATTCAAGTATATGTGCTGTTAAACTGTACACTGCACACTTGTTTTCCATGTTCCATGTTCACAGGCTTTTGTGGCTACTGGTGAACTCTAGGAATGCAAATCAATCCATTCTAATCTAATCTAACATTGGTGCTTAAAGCTATGTGAGTGGAGAAGTTGGAAAAAAAACTGGTGCACTCTGTTAATAATATGATGATTGTGTTTTAATATGTTTTAAATAATAGCTATGGACCCTACTATAGAGGTGTAGAAAACAAGGAAAACAGTATCTTAAAAATATTAAAAGAATATTTCTCAAATTTTGATCTGGTATTAAATATAAAAAAGACATCATGGATAAACGTTAGTCTAAAAGAAAAAGAAGCAGATTGCATTGATTTCAAGGTAGATGGGGAAATTATTCCTAAGGTATAAATCCAAATTTTCTAGAGGTGCTTATAGATAAAAATCTAAAGTGGCAATCACATATAATGTACATGACAATAAAGATAAATAAGGGCTTATGTATTATGAAACAGGTTAAGAATAAAATGAATATCAAAGCATTGAAGCAGGTATACTATGCATTCATTTAGTCATATACAGGATGTTAATAAACTACACTGAAATAATTGTAGCAATTGTAGATGTGACTAATACAAACAAGTTGAAATAGGCAATGCATGGTCTGCAGCTAAACATATCACAGTTAATTGTGTTAAACCTAATTGGCATCAAATGCTAATAAGTTTGTATTTAAACAAGATGAGTTAATTCCTTTCTTGGAAGTGTTGAAAACAGTGTTGTTATGATAAATTAACTTTAAAGAGAGTCGATTAAAGACACTAGACAACACTTACTTTTAAATTTTTCCGGAACATGTTTCTGAGGCTTTGCCTCTATCATCGGCTGGCTCTCGACTGGTTCTCGTTGGTGTAGCTGACGATATTTTGTCACAGGTCTCCTTTGGTGGCGGTTCAAGGAACTTGCGGGGATGTCGAAATTGAATACTTTGTTCCTATTTTTTGAAATGAAGATTTGTTCCCATGTGGATAGTTCTTGTTTTCCTGATGTATGTTTTAGTAGTTTTGGTTCTGGATTTATGTTGTGGTTTTTTTCCCAAAAATGTGTGGCAACTGCTGATTTTTTTAATTGTTTATATTTTATGTTTCTAAAGTGTTCCTTTGCTCTTGTTTCTAAATTTCTTTTTGTTTTTCCAATATAAATTTGACTACAGTCATTGCATTCAATTTGATATATACCAGATTTTTTGTTAGATGGAATGGCATCTTTGATGTTTGAGCAAATTAGGTTTTTTAAGGAGAAATGGCTGACTGGTGCTAGTTGAATATTTTGTTTTTTGAAGACTTTTTTGAATTTATCATAGGCCCATGGATGGTAAGTGAATTTTTTGAAAATCATATTAGTTTCTGTAGCTGAGAGAGTTGTGGTTTCCTTTAGTAGCTTCTTCTTTTTTGCTAAGCTCACTTTTTTGTCCACTAATGATTTGGGAAAGTTATTTTTTTGTGCTATTTCAATTATTTTGTTGTATTCTGTTTTGTATTCTTCTGCTGTGAGAGGGATGTTTACCAGTCTGTGTGCTAAACTATTGAAGATTGCCTGTTTGTGGGATCTTGGGTTGTAGCCATTAGCTTTTATGTAGTTGTCTGTCTGTGTTGGTTTTCTGTAAATGCCAAAGTTTAGTCTGTTTTTATTCCTCATTATTTTTAGATCCAAAAATGGTAAATGCTCATCTTTTTCTATTTCTACAGTGAATTTGATGCTTTTTTCTTGGATATTTAAAAGTTTTAGTGCATCACTGATGTGTTTTTTTGGTACTATTGCAAAGATGTCATCTACATATCGTTGCCAGAGTTTGAACATCCAAGGGAAACCTTTGTTGATCCTTATTTCTAATGCACTCATGTACAGATCGGCCAGGAAGGGTGATAGGGGGTTGCCCATTGCTAACCCTGAAGTTTGGTGATAATATTTTGTTTGAAACTGGAAGAAATTTTGTTCTATGCATAATTTGGTTAGTTATGCATAGAATAAAATTTCTTCCAGTTTCAAACAAAATATTATCACCAAACTTCAGGGTTAGCAATGGGCAACCCCCTATCACCCTTCCTGGCCGATCTGTACATGAGTGCATTAGAAATAAGGATCAACAAAGGTTTCCCTTGGATGTTCAAACTCTGGCAACGATATGTAGATGACATCTTTGCAATAGTACCAAAAAAACACATCAGTGATGCACTAAAACTTTTAAATATCCAAGAAAAAAGCATCAAATTCACTGTAGAAATAGAAAAAGATGAGCATTTACCATTTTTGGATCTAAAAATAATGGGGAATAAAAACAGACTAAACTTTGGCATTTACAGAAAACCAACACAGACAGACAACTACATAAAAGCTAATGGCTACAACCCAAGATCCCATAAACAGGCAATCTTCAATAGTTTAGCACACAGACTGGTAAACATCCCTCTCACAGCAGAAGAATACAAAACAGAATACAACAAAATAATTGAAATAGCACAAAAAAATAACTTTCCCAAATCATTAGTGGACAAAAAAGTGAGCTTAGCAAAAAAGAAGAAGCTACTAAAGGAAACCACAACTCTCTCAGCTACAGAAACTAATATGATTTTCAAAAAATTCACTTATCATCCATGGGCCTATGATAAATTCAAAAAAGTCTTCAAAAAACAAAATATTCAACTAGCACCAGTCAACCATTTCTCCTTAAAAAACCTAATTTGCTCAAACATCAAAGATGCCGTTCCATCTAACAAAAAATCTGGTATATATCAAATTGCATGCAATGACTGTAGTCAAATTTATATTGGAAAAACAAAAAGAAATTTAGAAACAAGAGCAAAGGAACACTTTAGAAACATAAAATATAAACAATTAGAAAAATCAGCAGTTGCCACACATTTTTGGGAAAAAAACCACAACATAAATCCAGAACCAAAACTAGTAAAACATACATCAGGAAAACAAGAACTATCCACATGGGAACAAATCTTCATTTCAAAAAATAGGAACAAAGTATTCAATTTCGACATCCCCCAGAAAGATTTGTTCAGCAAGTTCCTTGAACCGCCACCAGAGGAGACCTGTGACAAAATATCGTCAGCTACACCAACGAGAACCAGTCGAGAGCCAGCCGATGATAGAGGCAAAGCCTCAGAAACATGTTCCGGAAAAATTTAAAAGTAAGTGTTGTCTAGTGTCTTTAATCGACTCTCTTTAAAGTTAAGATGAGTTAAATTATTGAATTAGAATGTCTTTAAAATTGCTTCCCAAGTATAAAAATATTGATACTTAGTAGCTCATTATTGGCACTCTCAAGATTTAATTTCTCAAAGATCTCTCAACTAATCACCTGACATTGAACAGCAATTAACTGCCTTCTTACATCATATAGCCTGCTCTAATGATGTTTCTGTAGCTTATTCTCATGGCCCAACCCGTAACGCTGAAAGCTAGTGTTCGGAAGGTCATTGGTTCAGTTCCTGTCATGTAGTTAATTTTTTTATTTCATCTTTTACGTAAATTCTTATAGGAAGAAATGGCGTAATTAATAAGCAACAATGTGAATCTGATTGGCCAGTGCAATAACACTACTATGATTTCCTTGATTTGGGACACTGCAGTTATTGTACTGAGGATTGCCTGTTGGACAACATGAAGAACATGCACAGGTTTTCTAAACTAGTAGATATGCACCTTATTTACGGTAAATCACGAGTTAATGGGTTAGCAGCTGCAGTGCTTCCATTTAGATGTACAACATGTGAAAGTATTAAGCAGGATTCAACCTTTGCTAGAAATAATTCTAATTAATTGCACTAACAAGGTGAAATTACATACATTTATACAAGAATTAAAAGCATAGACAAAATATTTAAAAAACAACCAAACAAATAAAACAAAAGCAAAAAAAAAGGCAAAAAAAAAGTGAAGGAGGCTCGAACCTGTTCACCCTTCACTTGAAAGCTAATATCATAACCAGTGCGCTACAGGCAGTGCTCTGGCACATCTCTTCAATTTTGCGTGCTGTGCAATCAAATGGTATCATCATTAGCAGTGGCGTATTGGCACTTTAGAAACTTACACATTTGAACCAATACGCCATGTCTCTTATCTCATATTACTTATTTGAGATATCTCCACTTGGCCTGATAATATTTCGGTGTAGTTCATTAACATACTGTATAAAATATGGAATAACACTATAGGGGAATACTACAGCTAAGGAAGTACTAAAAATATTCATATTACAAAAAAGGACAGTTAGAATAATTGAGAAAATAGAAAAAAAAACATAGTTGTAGGGATAATTACAAAAAATATTGTGACTTTGTGTGTTCGTGAAATGAAAAGTCCAATTACACAAACTCAACAATGTTCTTTATTTCCGACTTACAGTTTAACACTTGCCAATTACACAGAATTACATAATGCACAAAATTACAATTCACCAGTTCGTCCATTATCGTTCCGATGCATGTACACAGTCTTCTCGTCCGTTCACTAGCTCGTCAAGCACTGACTGACTCAATTCACTCATTGCAGCCCTTTTTATAGGAATATCGCCGTTTTCTCGAAGCCTCTAGTTTCCGTGAATCACCACGAAGGTTCCAGATGGCATTGGAAGGGGGGGAAGAGGCGGCCAGCGACAAGTGACACTTTCCTAATCATCCCCTCAGTTAGTGACAGAGACTAATGGGTGGGTGTGGCTTGTATGCCTCTGGCCCCTTACTCAGCTGTCGTTGGTTGTGCTTTCCGCTAATTGGGTGACAATATAAAATCCTAGCAGTTTCCTGTATCTACATTTATGAAAGCATCAAGCATGTTCTACTAAGTGAAAAAATTGCTAAAAACAGTCACATGCATAGCTAATGTTAGAAATAAACAGGATTATGACAGAACTGCACTCAGGTGAACATTAACAAAATTTCAATAAAAAGTATGAGGAAAGAACATCATAATGCTTTACATAAGGAATAAGAGACATAAAACAAAGAGAGATGCAAATGAAAGCCATTAAGAAATATTTGCTAGAAAATACTTTCTACAATATTGAAGAATTTAAGTACAACGCTAAATACAATCAAAGCGTATAAATACTGTATAAATGTATATAAGTGTAACTGTAGATTATAGGTATGTGAAATTAAAACAGATTTGTAATTAAATTTTGTTATACATGTATATAATTGTGACATATCATATTTACTTTGAACATAAGGATGAAATGAAATAACATGAAATAACCTAATGGCCTTTGAACCTAGTCCCTCGATAATATTAAAAAGTAAATGACGAGTGTCAATAAACTGACTACAAATATTTTTTATGTTTAAATAACCATAATTTTATAGAATTGAGACATTGGAGAGATAATTTGTTGAAGTTAAACCATACAGTTCTTAGCATTCATGTAAATCATTTCCAGGAAGCTTACATAGCAGGAGCGTATCATAGATTCTTTGGGAGAGAGTCCTTTCCTTGAATTCGTGAAGTCTGTCTTACTGATGATTGCTGACAAAGGCTACCTTCAACTGCTGATTCAACTGATTTGCATATTTAAACCTCCCTGATTTTTAATGTAGCAGGAAGATGAACAGCTGGCAACAAGACTCTTTGTCACTCTGTTTTAAAGTTGACAACTTTAGAGTAGCTACAAAATAAGAATGAACATGGGTTGAACCAATACGGTTAACCTACTGTCTTGGTGTTGCCAGTTCCACGGCAAGCAGGCAACAGAGATGGAAGATATATCTGTCTTTGTCTCCAACTAGCAAGTATCATACAGATGCTGAGATGTACAGTGATACAATGCTGATAGTGAAGTTTGCTTAATATTTCAGTATATGTGTGAGAACATACACAATGATTATCACACAATCTGAAGCTTAAAACCTTGAACTGGAGAACAGTACACTTACATAGGTATCGTTCATATGACCACAAAACAAAATGATTCAAATTATATGTGTTCTACAAAATAAGGTGTTTGCTACAGTGAATCAAAATAGTGACATTTCAACGATTTGTGAATATAGTTTCTATTTTAATCATGCCATATTTGTATACTGTCTGTAGTGGACTTTAAACCAATTTTTGTTTCATTAAAATACTTAATAAATACAGAAGATATGGATGTGTATTTATGAAGCATTTTTACACTATTGATCTCATGTACTAATGTTGTGCATTGTGCGCAAAAATTTTAGTCTTGCAGCAACAATATTGCTTATTTCAAGCAGAAATTTGCAACCATCATTGGTTCTCCTATATTTGAACCCAAGAGATTTCAGAATATTATGCATAGAAAATACAGAATCTGTATATTCTATTTTCCCCCTCATTAAATTGGTCAGCCTTTTGGCAGTTGGATATTAACCCTTGTCATATAAATCATAAATTGTTCTATGTGAAACACACTTTTAAAAATTGCGTAAGTTGGTAGCACGTTTTTTAGCTGCCCGATTTTTTTTTTTTTATTTTTTTTATTTTTTTTTTGTAATTCACATCCTCCAAAGTTGTCATATTGGACGATGAATGGAATGGATGAAGTGATGCTCAAATGAGTCCGAGGTCCATAGAGCTTAGAGTTACCCAACATTCGTCTTGCAGGATAAGGGAAAACCCTGGAAAAAACTTTACCCAGGTAACTCACCCTGACCGAGATTTCAACTCGGGACCTCTTGAACGTGAGGCAGACATGCTACCACCACGCTACCAGCTGCCCGATATTTCCCTGGAGATCTAAATATGAAAACTTCTCCTAATTTGGTAAACTGTTTGCCTTCTTTAACAATGTTTGTTACAGAATGAGCACTCACGTGATAAGCTTGTAACATTAATTCTCAACTCTGAGCAAAATTTGTACTTTCGAAAATGTCTTTAATTGACATTGTTTGAAAAAGGAATACACATTAATAAGAATATTTGTAGCCTATTTATGTAAAATCTTATGAGTTGTTTCACAGTTACTTCTAGGCGCCCCAGTACTAGGCTTGCTAAGCGGTATATTTACTAACTTTGAAAAGCACATTGCACTCTTAAAAGATCACCACTTTACTGAATGCAGGGTACAAAATGCAACTGCAGTATAGCACGTGTGTGCTTTTCTTCACTGAAAGTTAATAATTCTTTTCTTTGTAGTCAGGCGCCTTATCTTTCCATATCTCTGAAACCAGATGTGCTACAAACATGGGGTTTGGACAGTAATCCTCAGAAAAAATAACTCTGTAACATGGGAAAAATAATTCTTTAATTGGTATCTTTAGAGTTTGCAAAGAAATTAGCTGCATGCTTCGACAAAGCTAGCCAGTATGCATGCTTAACTGTACAATGGCGCATGCACCACATTGGCTAGTAGCCATATAGCCATGCCTAGCCCCGCCTTATGTTCATTACTATTTTGTAGCTACCTTAAATCTTCAGACCCTGGAAATCTCTGCCCAGATACCCAAACATCCATCTAGTGCCAATTATTGCTTTTTCTTGTTCTTGTTGTGATGTATGTTTGGTGACTCACCACAAAGCCAATTTGCTTCACTTACCAAATTATTGCATAGAAGTGTTTTGTGGACCTTTACTTACATTTTTAGCTGCCAATTGACTAGAAGCATGGTACTGAATGCCTTATTTCTAAAAAAAAAAATTAAATTTGTTTATATTTGACAGCTACTTTCGAATATTTTGTGAGCTGATTGCTGTGGAGTTTGTTTGATTTCTTCTAGTAGTTTGTTAATTAGCATCATATAAAGATTTTTTCTTCACCCAAAAATGAAATTGACATGAGAACATTTCTGGGAAATTATTTGTTATGACTTTAATTCATAACAATATTAAACTTTTATATCAAAATTGAATAATATTAAGATTGCCTAAAAAATGTGAAGATTGGCATAGAAATGCTTTTTATGAAGAAGTTCCATCTAAAGCAGCAATTTATAATTGGTACAGTGAGTTCAACATTACTGATGAAAATATTTCTGCTGTTCGAGCAGTGCTTGAAGAAGATCAACAGACAACTTATGAATTTATTCTGGTGATATTGGGTATTAATATGAGCCAAATCCAAAACATTTTACAACAGTAGTTAGACAGAAGAAAACTTTGTTGTTGATGGATTCCACAATTATTGACTTGTGATCAAAGACTAAAATTCACTGATTGATGCAGAAAAGCTTTGGAAAAATTGCAAGGCAGCATTTCAAATTTGGTTTGGAATATCATTACTGGTGCTAAATCTTGGATTTATTGTTATGATCCTGAAAGGAAGTCATTTGGCCTAATGGGTCCTTCAGACAGAACCTAAACGTACAAAGTCTGATGAATTCACAATGCTGGTTAAAAAATGGTCTCTAGTTCTTTTTCTAAGTAGAACCATTTTGCTACTCTAGCATTAGAAGATTGAAGGAGATGCTTTCAAAACACATAGTTTACTTGTAGAGGATGGAGTGCCTTTCAGGATGTTGAACCAATTCAACTGGATCCTGAATTGCTGAGGTTTGGTACCAACAGAAATCTTCTTTAGGCTATGTGACTCGGATGAGCATCCTTGGGTTTTAGATGTAGCAACTAGAGGAAGTTTGGGTACCAATATCCCACTTTGGTACTGGGGTTGAAACCATCAAACTGAATATACCAAGAGAGAAGGCTGCCGAGCTAGATGGTGTTTGCAGGCTTCTGTGAATGAGATGCCATCTTTCACCCACAGCTCCTAAATGGCCTTCTCATCCAGAAAACATGGACATTTGTGATAAGTAGCTGGATGTGTACCTCTACATAGATGCAGCAGGAAGCAGATGTACAAGCCCTGTCATGGACAGCTTGTCCACAGTTGGCACAAATAGGTGTGGTAAGTTTACATGTTAACTTGGTATGGCCATACCACTGATACTGGAAATAATGCATATGGCATGGAATATAGGGCAGAATATTGATCACCTCGTAGCCTGCCTTAATTTTCAAGGAAAGATTGAGCCAATCGAAGATAAGGTAAAGCATACAAATGGGTATCTGGACACCTTCACGCATTGCTTTTACTCTATGTACTGATATAATGCCCTGGTCCGACAGATAACCTTAGATTTCTTCTTCTTGCATGCCATCCAGAAGGTAGGATGTAATGACACCCTTGCAAGAGTTGAGGCTGTGGTGCTTCTCAACAAGGATATCATATTTGTGGAGGAGTTTTGCCTTTAATAATATGTCAAACTGCATTGTAGTGTATGTTTTAACCAGCAAAGAACCATTTCTGAGGCAGGTACATCACTTGACTGGACTGGCTGTTTTAACAAGTCCCAACTGAATAATGAAAGGATTCACCTGCAGAAAGGTCTGTGCCTCTTCCAATCGATTTATTACAAGATCATGAGCACCTGAGACTACGCGTATTCCTTTTCATCATTCACATGTCATTCTTCTTTTAGATATAAGGGTTCCAAAAAAAAATTATTAAGTTTCATACTCCATTACTTCCTACCCACCATGGAGCCCAACAAGGAATCATCCTGCTGGGATGACAGGGCTACACAAGGGATATAAGGGTGTGCCATTCCCTTCACCCTGGAGCTCAGTATGAAATTGGCCGATTGACTAGGGATGGGTTTAGGTGAAGCAGAAACAAAAGCAGCACATTGGAAATACGTGCCCTCCTTTGAAACTGTAGACAGAACAGACCAGCCTCAGTCACACATCCCTCAACTAAACAGAATAATCCTTTCCACCGACATGGATCTCCATGCATGGCCTACACATGGGTGGGAGTTTTGGCTGACCATGAAGAGCCCACACTGAGGAAGTCAGGTTGTCTTGGGACCCCAGGTGCTCCATACCAATACCTGCATTCACAGGTCCCTGGGCGGATGTATTGAATAAATGCTAAAATAAAGTTATACATTTATTTCATTAGCTGAAAATGTTAGCCTGAACATAACAAGCTGTGCTGTTACAAAAATAATAATTATTAAATAATAATTATTAATAATTAAATTTAATAATTATTTTGCTTCACTGTGGTGTTCCAATACAGTTAAATTTCGAAACATAATAATGTATTTGTATTGTAACATGTCTAAAGCCATAAACTGACAGCAAACAATCTCTTGAAATACATATGTAACTCTGCAAGTATTTTTGTATCTGAATGTAAAGCTGTAAAGAACTTAAGTTGTCTGGTATAGGCGGAAGGAAATGAACAAGTAGTATAGTAGTGTTTAACACTTGCTCTTGCTACATATGACATTACAGGCAATGGATACAGATGGTTCATAAAATTAAATTATATTTGGGAAAGAAGTGTTTTGGGAAGGAAACTTTCCAGGCATAAGTTTAGGCTATCCCCCTTGAAAATTTGCCATATGAGAACTGAGGAAAGCCTGGAAAAAACCTCAATCAGAGAGGAGAGTTCTGATGGAATTTGAATTATGTATCTACTAAATGTGAGCCACTCATTACTCGGAGCCATCCCATGTGGTCAGTAAGGAATGAGTGCATTTGTGTGTGCTAGCATCAAACAGTTTAGTCCTTAAAAGACAGCAAAGCTAAGTTCTTTCAAACAATTGCTTGAAGAAAGCAAATGCATATGGAGATGTGTTTTATGTACGAGGGCCGTTCAGAAAGTAACCTCCGGTTGATTGCAAAAAATTCACCAAGTCAAATAAAAATATTTTAATATATACATCTTACAACTACATCTTTGCACTATTTTTCTACATAGTCTCCATAACGATTGAGGCACTTATCGTATCTGTTCACAAGCTTTGAAATTCCTTCTGCATAAAAATCACCCGCTTATGCCTGGAGCCAGTCTGTGACCGCATCTTTGAGCTCTTCGTCGTCATCAAACCGCTGGGACCCGAGCCATGTCTTCATATGCATGAAGAGGTGATAATCGCTTGGCGCCAGATCTGGGCTGTAAGGTGGATGGTTGACAACGTCCCACTTGAAGGACTCAAGAAGGGCTGTTGTTCTGCAAGCAGAGTGAGGACGGGCGTTATCGTGCAAAAAAAACGATACCGGAAGTCAGCATACCACGGCGTTCGTTCTGTATAGCCCGTCGTAATTTTTTTAGTGTTTCACATTTGGCAGGGTTTTCTATTGCAGCACACATTTCAAACGGCCACAAACACTAAACTAGCGCAGATACGACGTTCACTCGACCACGGCTTGATGCCGACTGACCTGCTGAGTGCGTGAATGCACAGATGGCATCGCTACTTCCCCCACTACCCGCACTGTGACCGATCGGAGGTTACTTTCTGAACGGCCCTCGTATAATGTAATAAATAAGTAAATAAGATTTAAATGTTCTTTGATAAGGGATAAAATTAAACTAACAGTTGTTTATTGAGTGTTCAAGGAAAAGCCAACAGTTTAAATGGCTATTAAGAAATGCTTTAACAGAGGAATTTTATTTCATTTTCACTAATATATTGTTATTCAGTGATTATGGCATTTAGAATTCTTATTTTTGTTTTAGAGATGCTAATTGGAATCTGAATGATTACATCAAGCGTTTATGGCAATCACTAAAAAGCTGGCGCCTTGTGTATTGGCGTTTATGGGGAGATTGTCATTATCTCCAGTGTGATACCTGTAAAACCCTTCTCCCTGTGAATCAAATGCACTGGTGTAGTCATCATCCAGAAGTTCCACAGTTCTTCACAATGGAGAACCAACGAGCCATGACCCATCCCATTGGTCGCTATCCATGCTGTGGATCCAGGGCTTATCGTTATGAAGTTTTACAAAACCATATGGTAAGACTGCTGCTGCTATAATGTAAGCAGTTTGTTATAATGCATAAAGCTCAAAGATATTAGTAATGAATGAACTGAATTTATTTTCACATCTCAATTTACATAGTTTTTTATACAGAATTTATTCCTACATACCTTGCTTAAGCAGTGTACAAGTTGTCTAGTTATTCTTAATATATGTCAGCTTACATGTGCCCATGTATTATAGCTGTGCTGGGTAGCTTTCATTCAATTAACCTTTTTTATTATTTTCTCCCCCTCTTCTCTTTGACTCTTCTTTTCTTGTCTCTCTTAATTTCTTGGTCTATTTTTTTCTTTTTTTTTAAACAGTTCCCCCATGCTTCTGATTCTGTTTTGCACTTTCCCTATTAACAATTTTATGGCTACAATTTTATCACCCAGTTTGTTTCACTTTTTCTCCCACTTTAGGCTCCATAGTGTTAATTCTATACATTCTATCTTTTCTATCCACACAATTAATAGATATCCTTTTTCTTTTCCTCTTATCCCTCTAAAGGATGGACCCCATTCTCATCATGCAAATCCTTTTTCATGCTTGTTACAATGGTTGATGTAATGCTCTCTTCTCTAATTTTTTTATATTGTTCTATAGGAAGTTTATATTTTTTTTTCCTAAGCTTTCCCTTACCTCTTGTCTGTCTTTTTCTGCTTCCTACCAATTTCCCGTCATTGTTGTTTCTCTGTCCTAGATTCCATGAGCTTCCCCATTCCTATTTTCTCCATAATTTTTTCTATCCCTGCTCACTATTTATTTATTTGTCAATAGACTGCAAAGCAGTTTCTGACATTGTCAATTACAATCTAAAAGTTTACAATTATAGGATATAGAGCAAAATATAAACAGTATAAAAACATATTTACAGATCATCAACTTTGTACAAACATTTATCCATTAAAAAGTATTTTAATTTGTTTTGAAATTGCTTCGTACCATTTAATGCTTTAATTGATGTTGGCAGTCTATTAAATAAAATTTGTCCCATTATAAAAACATCTCTATCAGTAGATCGTTTAGAAATACAGTCTCTAAAATAGTCATTGTTGCATCTGGTATTATAATTGTGTACATCAGCAGTGGTATGTTATCTCACCAAACTCTTTTATTGCTTCATGCATAACTTTAAAATTTCTCCCTCTTCTTTTATCAAAGATCTGAACCAAAATTTATGGCTCTTTCCATAGTTATTTCTTTATTTCTTATTCTTCCTAACTGTACTATTTGCATGCTGAGTCCTGGAATCTAGTGCTAGCAATGGTTGAGCAAAGAAGATCTGCCTTGCCAAAGAAACAACTAAAAATCGTTGTCCGTGCTACATTGCTACCAATTGCACATTTCATTGTATTGCCTTACTCTTGTTGCTCTTCTCTTGCATTATTGTACTGTTTACTTTTGTATCTAACCAGCTCAATCAGTTATTTTAAGTACTAAATACCTGAATCAGATCCACTATTGACACTGTAAACTGTAAATAATAATAGAAGGAGCCTTGCATTTATCCATTGGCTAACCTGGAAAATACAGTTGTGGTTACCATAACTCACAGACTCCTATGATACAATTTAAAGTATGACTGCACGAAAGACATAAAAAATCATGTAGCCATGTTCTACAACAATGTGATCTGAGAGCTGAAGATAAGTGTGCAAGTATGGCGCACATCCAGAAACTAAGTTTCTCTATTTTTTAAAATGAAGAAAACATAGTTATGTAAAAACTTCATTGGCAAAAGATATAGCAATAGTAAAATACTTATTGAGTCATATTTTATTAAAATTTCTCCTGCATCCACTATTAAAACCAGGAATGTTTTCGGGACCATCCCAGTCCAATCCTCAGCTGATTGGTGACTGACCACTATCTTCACAGTCTTCAGGTTTTATCTGTCTTCTGAAGAGTAGTAATCCTGACTGAACTGCAGACAAAACTGGAAATCAATGTTAAATGTGTGTTAAAACTGGAAATCTAAAAATATTGTAGCAAATTGAGTCAATATGAGTTAGAGCAGTACAGTCTTCACACATTTTTATGTAATCACTTAAACTCAAAAGTTTGACAGAATTTTGGATCACATCTTTGCAGTAAATAAATAAACTAATGAAATCCAAAAGTAAAAACCTAAACAAAAAGTTTAAACAACTACAAAGAAAATATGAAAAATCAAAAGTTTTCATGAATGAAAAGGCTATTAATATAACACAAGAAGTTTTAAACCTATCTTCACAAAAAATTTCAAAATCATAGATGAATTTGCTACAAAAGGTTCTTAATACATTTATTAGTTTTTCATCACAGATAGATGACTACACAGCAGGCATAGAAATGTAAAAAAATGACCTTTCAGAAAATGATAAAACAATAGTCAAAGAAAAATGTCAAGGTATAATTTTGTCTACTTTAATGAAGAAACATTAACATTTTAATTTTCAACAAGAAATTAAACAACCGAATGACAAAGCAATAATTATGGTTAAAACAGATTTATTAGATAAGGCTGTAATAATAAAATGACTAATTACTTCAAAATAATGATTACATAGAAATTCTAAAGGAATCACTACCCAGATCCCAAAATATATTGAAGAAAACTTCAAAAACTATCACACACTACTTCAAGCTGATTTATATGCAATAAAAACACAATCCAATTTTACAAAAATTGAATGGCCTTCCAAAGATACATAAAACTGATAATAGTATGAGATCAATCCTTAATGAGATCAATGTTTCAACTTATCATTTAGCTAAATGGATTGTACAAAACTTGAACTCCTTCACAAAATTTGACAGTGTAAGTATATCTAACTTTCAAAATTTAGTTGATGAAATTAAATATATTACAGTAAAAAATGAGGGTATTATGATGTCATTTGATGTTAAATCATTATTTACGAGCATTCTGACAGAAGAAGTTCCACGCTTATTGAACAAGTGGCTACAATCAATCAAGATCAGCAATATGGATATAGATCAAATCATACAATTAACAATTCTGTGTATTGTACAAAATTACTTCACATTCAGCAACAAATATTAAAAGTAAACAAATTACTTAGCCATAGGTAATCCACTCTCACCTTTCTTAGCAGATCTGTTTATGAGCAATTTGAAAACATATATCACAAAACCCTTTTCATATGCGTTCAAATTCTGGGTCAGATATGTTGATATTTTTACTGTAGTCCCTCAAAAGTTTTTAATTAATTCTTTAAAACTGCTAAATATACAATATCATCACATAAACTTTACAATGGAAATTAAGACAATCAATTACATCATCCTGCAGAATATAATTTTTGTTTGCCGCTTTGTGATGTGAATCTTTGTGATATCAACTAATTTCAGTATGCTAAATTGAATGATGCTGTCCATTTTTCTCTATCACATAAGGTTTTCTCACAAATCATAAAATAATAAGTTAAAATGGTATTTTTATATAAAAATTGTGCATTACAAAATGAATACACAAAGCAAAATTTCTGAGTAATAAATATATAAAAATACCTGTATATCTGTAAAATGAAGTGTGAAATTACATTTTATTTGATGGACATTTTCCATGCACTGATTTATGTTTAAGTCATGATTAAGGAACTTCCCTTTTCTAGCACCAACAGTATTCTGTTCGCAATGTTCCATTGATCCTGATATCTCCTGTCCTCCTTGATTCCTTGATGAAGTCATTCAACTTGTTCATCTCTGAAGGATCCAAAATTATCAGGAAACTAGTTTAGATGAGAGCACAAGAAGTGAAGCTTTAAACTCATATTTTGCCCTGAAGCGTTTGTAGCATATTTCTCATAATTTTTTGTATTGCAGATCTTTTTATATTTCCAAGAAACTTATGGACTACCTCTTTGAATGTACACTACTATTGCAGTTTTCTACCATTCATGGTGTCCAAAAATGTGTTATCTTCATTAGCTATCTTTTCGAGGGCCATTAAGTATGCCCTTTTTTATCTTGACTTCAGACATCACAGAAAATTTACTGCTCAGGTATTTGAAACATAAACCATTCTTGTCTGGTGCATTCATAAACTGTTTCATAATACATCATTTTATATGCAAAAGAGGCAATAATTTTTTTTTCAACTAAACTAGCACAAATTAGTCTTTCTCTCCTGGCGTTAAGCCTTTGCTCTTAGACAATTCTCTCACTGTCCAGTGTTTAAGCCTGTTTCTACCATTTCATTTTCTTATAAAAAGCATGCAGATATTTTGTATATCCTTCTTGCTGCCCTATTAATATATTGGATAGGTTTAGGTCTCCACAAAATAGCCATTGATATTTCTTGTAATTCTAAAATGGTTTCAAGATTTTCATATGGTTCTTTTGGAAAAAAAGAATGTGCAACTAGCATTGAGGGAAATTCGCTTCTTGTCCAATGAAATGGCTTTTAGACTTCTTTTCAAAGCATTAATAAATAAACGGTGGTCGTTACTGTTATATGTTTGTCTTCCCAGTTGTTGAATTAAACCTGGTACAATCACAACAATGGCAAGTTGATCTTCTTTAGAACTTGGTAAATTCTTTGTCCTTATTCCTATATCAGAAAAATGTGGTGTCTGGAGCCAGCATATCTTCTCTTTCAACTTTGATCTAAGTAATGTGCTCTTGTCTTTGGTAATAGGTAAGTCTCTTACTAAGTCGTTCAAATCTTCTTCACTAAAATGCTATCATTTTTCTTCAGCTGTGAAATCTTCATCTGTACTGAAATTTTCTGTTAACACTAACTGAACTCTCAGGATCCTCTAGTTGAACTGATGGAATAGGAACAGGCATATCTACTTTGTATGACATAGGTCTTATGGTTGAAGCAAGACTATCTGGATATTTCATTTTTATTTCATTTATCGTATTATACTCAGATGCTTTACATATGCAGAAGTAGCAATCATCATATTGATCTTTTTGATGGTGCCATGTCATAGGAATCCCAAACTCCATTGATTTTTGTTTTCCATTATACCACTATCTAAGCCCTTCACTACATGTTTTGCCAACAGTATGTGGAGCCCATGTTTGACTTTGATTTCCTAGCCAAACCTTAAAGTATGCAAAATACACTTTCACCAAAAACTGTGTAATGTTAATCTTCTGTCTCTGCAACAAGAAAGAACTACATATGTAACAGAAGTTATTTGAATTTTTCATACATTTTCTCCTAGAAAAGGTGGAAACCATTGTGAACAGTGTATCACTATAAAAATACAAAATAACAGTGATGAAAATAAGACCTGAAGCTTTCCTGGCGACAGATATGCTCACTTTCTTCTTGGGCAGCCAGCCAGGTGAAAAGATGATTAGATATTGTTTCAGGAGTGTGCATCTCTCCCATCATCAGGGTATTTATAAAATGTTATAACCACAAATGAAACACTAGATATAACACAACTATAAACAAAGACAAAACACTATCAAAATATGATTACTGAACAAAAGACTGTTTTCAGTAAATTAAATGCCAGGTCAGGAGATGGGGTGAGTATAGAAAATTAATTGGGTCAAAGAAACGTAACTACCTGATTATCAAGCTGTATTGATCTTTGCTTCTTAATTCGACGGCTTTCCATTTTTAAGGCCGGTTTCCAAGAGGAGCTGAACTGAAATCCAGCATCACGATTAAGCATGCTCCTTTCAGAGGAAATCGCCAAAGCATCCTTAATTCTCCACTCCCAGTAACTATTGCATTTTTCCAAGATGGTCGTCTCCCGAAAATTGGCTCTATGATCGTTATCAAAACAATGCTTTGCCAGCCCAGACTTCTATGGTTACATTAAACGAATGGTTCGTTCATGTTTGATTATTCTAGCAGCAATGGTCCTTCCAGATGTCCTATATACGGTGTCCTACATTCACAGGGAATGCGGTACACTCCAGGAACTTGGAAGTCCAGTTTGTCTTACACTGGTCCCAACAGATGTTTAATCTTCGAAGGTGGCTTTCTATTGATTCTATCCGGCAGAATCAGCAGAATTCTCGCCAAATACAACATCAGGACCATCCACAAGCCACCTCCGAAGATTAAACATCTGTTGAGACCAGTGAAAGACAAACTGGACTTCCAAGTTCCAGGAGTGTACCGCATTCCCTGTGAATGTGGTACACAATATATAGGACAAACCAGAAGGACCATTGCTGCTAGAATAATCGAACATGAATGAAGCATTCGTTTAACGCAACCAGAGAAGTCTGGGCTGGCAGAGCATTGTTTTGATAACGACCATAAAGCCAATTTTTGGGAGACGACCATGTTGGCAAAATGCAACAGCTACTGGGAGCGGAGAATTAAGGAGGCTTTGGTGATTTTCTCTGAAAGGAACATGATTAATCATGATGCTGGATTTCAGTTCAGCTCCTCTTGGAAACCGGCCTTAAAAATGGAAAGCCGTTGAATTAAGAAGCAAAGATCAATACAGCTTGATAATCAAGTTAAGTAGTTACGTTTCTTTGACACAATTTTCTATACTCATGCCATCTCCTGACCTGGCATTTAATTTACTGAAAACAGTCTTTTGTTCAGTAATGCATATTTTGATAGTGTTTTGTCTTTGTTTATAGTTGTGTTATATCCAGTATTTCATTTGTGGTTATAACATTTTATAAATATCCTGATGATGGGAGGGATGCACACTCCTGAAACGTTGATATCTAATCATCTTTTCACCTGGCTGGCTGCCCGAGAAGAAAGTGAGCATAACAGTGATGAATTTTTTCCAGAAACTGCATTACTGATCACCGCGAGTTATAGAAAGCAACTAAACTTCTGAGATAAGACATAGAAGACCCTAAAGGGTGAGTGTACATGTCTGTCTATTGTGCAACAGTTTTACTGTCTTACATCAGTCATTAGCACATCACTCAGGAAGATAAGGGATAGAGGGTAAGAAAGCACAGGGATATATACAGCCTGAAGATACAAAATATGTTGCATTATTATTAATGTTTTGCTGCAAAAATATAGACATATAATTGCAATTATATAAAGTGTCCAATATATCAAAATTTTGAATCTTATAAAAACGATACATTTTTTGTGAAAACTGTTATCATTTTCAAAATCATTATGTTTACTTCCATGTAAGTAGACTATTTTCATTAAAACTGGGAAGGTGTTGCAGGACAGTGTTACCTTTCATAGATTTAATGATTATACAATAAAATGATAATACACTACCACTCAAAAGTTTTTGAACACACCTCATTTTTTTGGATTTATTGAAACAATGGAATAAAACAGACATGATATGTAGTCACAACAGTATATTTAATAAATATCAGCAATACATGTTAGATTTTGCTTTCTTCAAAGAAACCTAACCTTGCTTTAATTATGGCTGTGCAAACTCTAGGCATCCTTCCTATTAAGTGTGCCAGTGTATCTTCAGAAATATCCTTCCATACGTTTTACACACGACTCCACAATACATTTACATTAGTGGGTTTCTTTTTGACCTCTCTGTCCACATGATCCCAAAGCAGTTCAATAGGATTGCAGTCAGGACTTTGAGGGGGCCAAACCATGATCTTCAAGTCTTGTCTCTCTTCCAATCATTCAGCATATATCTTCTATAGATTACAGATGTTTATCTGGGGTCATTGTCCTGCTGCAGAGTGAAATCCTGCAAATTAATTGCATCCCAGAGAATTTGGCATGGCATTGGTCAATGTTGTGATAATGCTGCTTCATAATACCTTCAATTTTGACAATATCACCTGATCTGTTGCCACCAAAATAACCCAATACCAGCACCAAACCACCTCCATGCTTGACTGTAGAGGAAGTGTAACTGTAGGAGGATTGTAGCTGAGGTGTCATGCATTCACCTTTTTCACTCAGACTGGCAACATTTTGAGCCAAATAGCTCAAACTTAGATTCATCAGTATATAACACCTTTTTTCACTGATCAACAGTACAACTTACATGTCAGTTGACCCATTGTACTCTTTTCCATTTTTTGACAGCTCTCAATAGGCCTTCTTTGCCGCAATGCAAACTTTCAGATGTTCATCCTGAAGTTGTCTCTTCATTGTAGAAGCACTCAGATTCATCCTTCAACAGGTTCACTTCCAATGTAAGCATGGGTGCTGTTTTGAAACTATTATGCTTGCTGATCACTATTAAATGTTTAACCTCACTTTTCGAGGTCACTAGGCCTCTCTGTTCGATAACAATCCTTATTGCTATTTGTAGTTACATACCTCTATACAGTGAAATGGACACTTCCCAAGGAAACTTTTTCTTGTGTGGCAATTTGACACATGGTGTGGCCTACTTTATGTAAGCTGACTATCACAGCACAGTTTTCTACTGAAAGCTTCCTTCTTTTACCCATTTCAGACTTTTCAACTGCACAACAACAAGGTGTACCATTCACCTGCTTATGAAGCAGTAAAGTGCTGTTACCAGCCAAAACCTATTTACAGAACATCTGTGAATGACATCTAGGGAATCACAGACATACTATGAAACCCAAAACAACATTAGGGTAAGTGTTCCAATAAGGGTCAACAAATGCTACATTTTCAAAATGCACATACCTAATTCACAAGCGAAAGGTAGCATAGTTAATTTCAATTATGTTTCCATGGCTTTCTACCACATGTAATATGACATTGGCTTTGTTTGGTGTTATACACTTATTAATTACAGAAAAACAGGTTGTTCAAAAACTTTTGAGCAGTAGTGTATAAAATTTGGAATCTACAGAAAACTTACTTCCGCAGATAATTACATAAAACACAGTAGTTTCAAACCTCTTTTACATAAATTAGCAGTTCTTAGAAGCTTGATTCATAGACTTTATGGCATACCTCTAGATCCAAAACAGTTTAATGATGAATTTAAATATATATTAAATACAGTATAGAAAAATGGTTTTAATCCAAATGCAGCCAGAAAAATGATCATTTGGAATTATAGACAAAAGAAATTAAAACAGATTACTACTCTTCAACAGATAAAAACTGGAAACACAAAATGTTTACATTCCTCCCATGGGCCTTCCCTAAGTTTGAACAAACATTTAAAGATTGTAACATCAAACTAGCAGCTTAAAACAGATTTTCACTCAAGAAGCAGTTAAATAATACTTTATAAAACACAGTAGCACCAGAACAAAAATCAGGTATATATAGGATAGACTGTGAGGATTGTGACAAATTCTATTTATATTGGTTTGACAAAAAGGAATTTAAATACTAGATTAACAGAACATCGAAGGAACATAAAATATAAATAAATAGAACAATTTGCAGTTGCTTTTCATTTCTGGAATGAGAACCACAACATTGGAGAAGACATATTACTGTAACCATTAACAATGAAACTTGAACTTTCAACTTCAGAAAAAATTTTAATTATAAAGAACATTTCACATATTTTAATTTTTGATGTACCATTGATGAGTGGCCTAATGTACTTATGCAGAAAATATACCAAAAGAGATAGCCAATAACAAGAGGTCCGCATGACAGCCAACCATAAAGATAGTGGTCAGCTGCCACACAGCTTTTAACAACATTTTTAATCATAACAATTTCAAGGTATAGCAATGTTTGAATTATTTTTCAGCATAGTCACCACCAGAATTGAGACACTTGTCATATCGCAGGATTAACTATTACTGTGTCGTAAAAATCTGTTATGTGGGAATGGAACCAGTGTGTGACAATTGTCTTCTGTTCTTTCTCATTGTTACAATGCTGAGCAAAGGACAGGAATTCCTTGAGATGGAAGGAAAAATACAAATCACTGGGAGCAAGATCAGGACTGTGTGGTGGATAATCAAACAGCTCCCAGCCAAACTTCTGTAGAACAGTTGCTGTGTGCTGACCCATATGTGGATGAACATTTTTATGGAACAGTACACCTGCAGTAAGCATTCCACTGTTTCACCACTGGGCAGAAAGCCAATGAGCAGAAGTCACTTCTTATCGCAGAACACTGTGCACATCACTTTCTGTACCAACACAGTCTGTTTGACTGGAGATTAACTATGATGCCAATGGTTTCTGGGATAAAGTGCGAAATCCACATCTCATTCCCTGTGACATTCTTGTCAAGGAACTCCTCTCCGTCATGATACCATTGTAGAAATTTCAGTGCTGCTCCTAAACATTTGTTTTATGCTAAGTGTCAGGTATTTTTGGGACCAACTTGGTGCCTAAGTTCTTGAACAGCAGATGCTTAGTGACAATTTCATGCAACAAGAATTGTAGTATCTTCAGAAAATGGCTACTGAGGTCCATAATCCTAAAGCAATGGTTCTCCATGATGTGCTGCTGCACAAAGTTAAAATATGCATGGTATAATAATAATATTTATTGTAGCCAATAGACTCTTTACAAGAGCATCTGACATTGTCAGAGTTAATTCACATTATTACAATTATACAATTACAGTTGAGCTATACTATACCAACATTTCTTGGTTAGGAAGGATTTTAAAGCATTTTTAATTTAATATTTACATTATTTTTTACTTCTATTGGCAATTTATTATAAAATAGTGCAACAATTCTGTAATGGTCTTTATAAGTTTGACTTTTATTTGTGCTCACCCTATGATAATCATTTGCACCCCTTGTATCATGATTATGACAATCTTTACTGAGCACATTAAATTTCTTATTGTTTTGAACAAGTAAGATACTTCTATATACATAAAGAGAAATGACTGTTAGTATTTTAGTTAATTGATAGAAATTAATTATTTCTCCACACTAGCCGTATATAGGCTAAGGTTTTTAATAGATAGAGTCAACTTGAAAAATTCAATGCCATGGCCAGGATTTGAACCATGGCTCTCTTGGTTCCCGTCCAGTCGCTCTTAACCTTTGAGCTACCATAGCCAATGTGCAGTCCTGTTAGTATATTTTTCTTTGATGAATGTTTCTTTACAGGACTGTCGGTAGTTGAGGTTATACATACATCTGATACACTTTTTTTGTAGCTTTAATATTCTGTCAATATTGGATTTATTTGTAACCCCCCATATTTCAATTCCATAGGCCAAATGTGGGTAGATTATTCCTTGGTAGGCTGACTTTAGAATATAAGTGTTCCTGTATTTTGCCAATTGTTTTAGAAGGAATAGTCCTGAGGTAATTATTTTGCAAACAGTGTCAACTTGAGTAATATACGTTATACTTTCATCAATATTAATGCCTAAAAATTTAAAGTTACTCACCTGCTCTAAGGTGCAATTGTTAATATATATATTTTTTATCTGTTGGGTTGTTAGGCTTTTGGAATACCATAATTTTAGTTTTATCTATGTTTAGTTTCAGCCCATTGTGTTGAAGATATTGTGAGATTTCCCAATTACATTTGTCATTTTTTGTTCTAGAGTATTTCTGGTATCGCTCCAACATATTAAAGATGTGTCATCAGCATAGGAGATTACTTTACTGCTTTGTGGTGTAGGCAAATTGTTTACATAAATCAAAAGAAGTATAGGCCCAAGCACTGATCCTTGAGGTACCCCTGACTTTACTATATTATATTCAGATTTTACAGTATCATTACCTTTCTTCCAACTTAATTGAGTACACTGCATATGATTTTTTAAGTATGATGCTAACAATTTGTTTATATGTCCTCTGAAACCATAATTTTCTAATTTTGTAATTAGGTAATCATGTGAAACAGAGTCGAAAGCTTTTAAAAGGTCTAAATAGATACCTGCAGCCTTTTTATTTCTATCTTCAATTTCAGAAGTTTATGCATGTATTCTGCTGTAGCTGTTATAGTTGACAGTTTATTTCTAAAGCCATGTTGAAAACTATTAAGAATGTTATTTGACTTTAGAAAACCGTTTATTCTAATCATAAGGACCTTCTCAAATACTGTACTGTAAATAGAGGTTAACATAATTGGCCGAAAATTACCAATGTCAGTTTTTGATCCCTTTTTATGTGTAGGTCGTACTACACTTATTTTTAATACATCTGGAAATACGCCCTCATTCATTGAATAATTTATTAAATAAATCAATATATTCCACAACTCATGTGTGCAATGTTTTAATATCTTAGGTGATACCCCATCCCACCCTGCTGAATTTTTATTTTTTAAGTTACTCAGTATTTTGTCAATCTCCTCTACAGTTGTATCGTAAAGATACATACTATTCATTATAGATTTCTCCTTAGTTAGGCTGCTACCAACATTACTATTACTAAGGTTAAGCTCATCAGTTTTTAAAAAGAAGGTATTGAATATATTACAGATTTGATGTGGGTCGTTTACTATTTTCCCATCTGCGATCAAGTTTACATTTGCATGCTCCACTAACTGTGGTTTCGCCTGCTTGTTGATGATATTCCAAACTATTTTTGTTGTATTACTGGAATTTGCAATTTCATTTACAATTTCCTCAGCCTTTTGTTTGAGCAGCGCTTTTCTATATTGTCGTTTATACAAGTTATAAGTATTTTTATAGGAGTATATTTGGGTAGACTGAAAAAATTCATACATACACTTCATTTTACTTTTTAGAACAACTAGCTCAATTGGCAAGGTTGTTTTTACCTTTGTTTTATGCTTAACTGTTTGTTTTGAGAGCAGACATGCCTGGTCAAAGTGAAAAACTAACTTTTCTAAAAACGTTTTCCACTTTTCATGGGTGCTGGACACTTTGTATACTTCATCCCAACCTTCTTTTCCTAACTCATATTGAAGTTGGATCAAATTCTTTTCCCTATTTTCCCTATGGTACCTATAGATTTTATCCTCAAGCTCACTTTGACAATTATATATATATATATATATATATATTATTTGCCCCCTATGGTCTGATACGTGAAATTCATTATTTACTGTACAGAAAGTATCATCCTTAAGATTTGTTATTGCATGATCTATTGAGCTAGCTGAGTGATCTGTTATTCTACTTGGACCATGGGAGACAATTTTTAGTTGAAAGCTATCAAGTATATCATTTAAGTCAGTATTATGCGCACTTATATAAAAATCACCCAGAATTGCGAGACAATTAGTTGCAACTTTGCTCAAAAGGTTTTCGAAATATGTTAAAAACTCCTGAATATGAGAGTTAGGAGATCTGTATATGCCTACGATGGCCAATGTACCCATGTCTGTGTGTAGTTTAACTACAACTACTTCTAAGACCATTTCTATGCCTAAGTTTTGTTCCCAATTAACCCTATTAGAATGGATGCCTTTCCTTACATATAATAGAACTCCACCACATTTGTGTGATGTGCGGCAATAATGTGAGATTAGATTGTAATCTAGGAACTTTGCTACATGTAACTAACTGTTCCTGCCTTAAGCCATGTTCAGAGAATATGGTGACCTGTGGATATATGTAATTTAAAATGCTTTCCAGAATTTCTACTTTGTTGGATATATATTGAGTGTTGTGGTGGAATATTCCAAGGGTTGGGTTGTTATGCATGCTGTTATTTTCATGATCATGGGGTGAGCAAAATTTACAATTTGTCAGTGGTTATTACTTATATCTGATGGTGCATTAACTACATAGGTATTTTGTCTGAGTGTACTAATTATTATATTAGAAAGAAGCAAGCTTAGATATCTTTTACCTTTTGAGTTCAGATGTAGACCATGTTTGGTATGATACGGTTAAGGTTACTGATGTCCACTAGTTTCACATTTGGATACACTGAGCACATTAACTTCACCTTTTTATTAGTTTTTCTGATTTCTTTATTAACACATGAATTATGGGACAGGTCATATCTGTTAGGAACATTTAACACTATCAATCTTGTTTTCTTCTTTTCCTCTTCATTTAGAAGTTGACCTAGGCCATCTATATAGTTCGCTGCTTCATTTCGGTGCACGTCATTTGCTCCTGCTACAATGATTTTCATTTCTTGCATGCTGCTTGGGCTGGGTGTAGACGATGTTGAATCTCGGAACCTCACATTGGACTTTACATAACCCGTAACTTCACAGTCGGTGATGTTCCCACCTATGAACTGTGCAAGTCCTCTGGTACGACTGTCACCGTAAATTGAAATCTGGCTACTGTTCTTCTTGGCACATCTGGTTTTGTTAACAGGGGCTTTCATCACTTCTTCAGGTGCTAGACATTTATCTTTGTTCTCACTTGGTGATAGTGCGGCAAATTTATTTTTGGTGATTGGTAAATGTATTTTCTTATCGGTTGATTTCTTAGCTGTTGCCTTTGGTAATTCCCATTGTGATTCCTGGTGTTCTTTACTTTTAAGGAGCTGGTTTTAAGTTGTGAGTCTCTTTATCTTGGTGAGGGTTTCACTTAAGTCTTTATTAAGAATTTCTATGATCTTGTGGAGAGACTTTATGCTTTCAGCTTCGCATCGCATCATGACGCCATCTTCATCAGAATTGCTCTTACCTTGTAAATCTGGCATTATCTGTAATTTTTCTTGGTCCCAGCTTGTATCTTCATTTGCTGTTGTTCCTGAGCGCTTGTTTTGATGTTTCTTACTAAGCTGTTGAGTTTTACTGGTTTCTGTAGTGTTATTTTGCGAATTACTTGTAGCCCTACTACGAAGGCACTTACCATCAGCCGCTATCTTGATGGTCATGTGGTATACTAATTTAAGGATATCCATAGAACTTACGTTTACCAGTGTTCAGATAGCATAAGAGGCAGAGCTGAGATTGGGTAAGGTATACTTTATGTGAGCTTTCCAATGTAAATAAGTATCTGTCTACTTGAAGGCACAGAAATTTATGTTGTCAATTTCTTCTAATAACATATCATTAATCTCAATTTATATTGGAATGTTTGATGTTCAATGAGCTAAAAGTTTAACAACATATGTTTTACATAAATTTGTTGATAATTAATTTGTTAGTTTAAACTAATATGACATACAGTTCAAAACATCATTCAATTTAATTACACACTCATTTAAATTGTTACTGTCACCAGCACATTAGTGTCATCAGCAAACAGAACTGCATTTGGAATTGTCGTTTATGTAGATCAGTTATAGTAAAGGCCCTAATACTGAAGCTTGGAATACTCCATGTGTTACTGTTTTCCAATTTCTTGTTTGTTTTTCATAGCCAATATCATTGTTTACTTGAACACTCTTGTTTTCTTTCATTTAGATATGATACAAACCAACTTAAGTGTTCATTTTTTAGTCCATAGAATTCCAATTTGGCCACACTTGGTCAAGTGGTTAGACTGCTTGACTCTCACCACGGCAGCCTGGGTTCTATCCCAGGTGACTGCAAAGTGAGATTTGTCATGGACAACACTCACTGGGGCAGGTTTTCTCCAGGATCTCCGGTCTCCCCTGCCCTCATTCCACCAATTGCTCCGTCATCACCCTTCCCATCATTCATCTCGCCCTTATGCTATCATCCATTTCTCTCACCCTAACACCAGGCATCAGGCTGAGCACCCATCCTGGTTCTCTATCAGATCCAAAGCTTTGGTTCCTCAAACCCAATCTTAAGGGATAGAGGAACAAGAATTCCCTAACACCATGATAAGTAATATACTAGGGATAAGTTAAAGAAGAAGAAAAAGAAGAATTCTAATTTTGCTATGAGAATGTTATGATTAACACAACCCTTTGCTAGGTCACCTAAAATTCCATCTATATATATTTTTTCATCTAATGCAATTAACACTCCATGTGTAAGTTTTTAAGTTGCTCACAGCAGAAGTGAGCAATCATTCAACTCATATGGAAGGTGATGTGGTCAGCATCACATACCTCCCAGCCAGAAAGTTGGCTCATGAAACCAGCACTTCTGCCTATTGTAGCTCTTCACTTCCCACAATGCTGAGTGGGCAGCAGTCAATATTTGGGACTGAAAATCTGCACCCTGTGGGTGGGATTGAATCTGGATTCATTCAGTAGCCAGAAATCAGACCATTCTCTAGCCCATAGTGCAGATGGTGGGGTTTAACCTGGGGCATAGTAACTTGGTGTGTTTATGGGCCCATTGTTTCTATCCTTTAATATATGAGTGTATAGATTACATATTAAACAATTCTGAACTTAACATGTAATAACTAGAAGAGAAATACTGTGAAACTGATGAAGTGTGAAGTATACATGTGAAGGAAAAAGCAAAACATTTTGTGAAAGTCACATTCCAGTTCTCAAAACCCAAAAATTACCTAACAAAGGGGAATTTTTCAATTATTAATTTGAAATACTTTAGAGGCAAATACTTCTATTAGTTATCTGGCACTTGAATGGTATTTTGCTGCAATTTATGAGGGAAAACTAAATTATGCTACATAAGTCTTTGCTACTATTAACATAGGTAAGAAAGGAAACAAAGTGTTGCTTTAACTAGCACTTTTTTTCCCCTTAAAAAAAGATTTAAGTCCATCTAATTATCTTATTTATAGATAGAGTCAACATGAAAAATTCAATTCAATTCAATTTATTCATCCTTTAAATATCCATACAAGATTGTGGACACGTCAAAACAAAAATATTTACAAAATCTAAGTACAAAATTTAAATACAGAAATTACAAAACAAACATGTATAACAGTAAATGCCAAAATATAATAATATAACTTAACTTTCCAAATACTCTTGAATAGAATAAAAACATGCTTCACTTAAAAATTTATGTAGTTTCAGTTTAAAAATCTTTTGGTTGTCATCTGTTTTAAATAAAGAGGTAACTTATTGTACAGTTGGGTACCACTATAAGTGAAGGAATGTTTGTGTAAGGTGCTAGAAGGTTTGAACTGTTTCTTGTATCATGCTGGTGTGTCACTGCATATGTTTTAAAGCAACTTAAACTATTATGTGTTTCAAATGAGAAGGTATTTGTCCTTGAGCGCTACTAGGTTAGATTAGATTAGATTGATTTGCGTTCAGTAGGTTCACTTGTAGCCAGAAAAGGCTGTGAACATTGAACATGTCTAGAGGTATAAAGTTTAATAGCGTATATATGTACAAAAGTTAACATAAGACACATGTTATAGTACACAGGCAATATGAACAACAATATGGAAAACAAAGCAGGGATAATTATATTTGATACAAAATGAAACACTTTTTAAACCAGCTTTCACTTGGCTTATGCCAGTACGTCTCAACCTTTTTGCAATGGATACCATTCTTGTTATTTATTAAATACATATAGATTAAAAATAAACTTTCAGCTTGCATCAAATATTTATAAGTAATGATTTGTCATTGGAATAGTTAAATACTACTTATAGAGCTACAGAAGCATTATCAGGATAATTTGTCATTGAGATAATCTTGTACAGAATAAAAAGATTTTGAGCAAAGGTACTCTCTAACAGCTTTTTTAAAAGCACCGAAATTATCAACTTTTTCTTTAAGAACATTAGGAAGTGCGCCAAATATTTTGATAGTTTCATAATACACACCTTTCTGGAAGCAAGAAAGTTTAGCACTGGGATAATGGATATTATACTTTTGTCTAGTGTTTATTTTGTGAATTACATTATTTGTTGCAAATAAGGCACGATTGCATACAAAGAATTTTAGGATCGAGAATATATACATGCAAGGAAGCGTTAATATCTTCAATCTTGTAAAAAGATCTTTACAGGAGCATCTGGTGTGGGTGTTAGTAATGATTCTTATAACCCTCTTTTGCATAAGGAATATTTTTTTACTTTCTACTGAGTTGCCCCAAAATAATATTCCTTACTCCATAATAGAGTTAAAGTATGCATAATATACCAATTTAAGTGTGTCAATAGAACTCACATTAACCAGCTCTCGGATAGCATAACAGGCAGAGCTAAGTTTAGGTAAGATATAATTTATGTGAGCTTTCCAATCTAAACATCTGTCCACATGAAGGCCCAGAAATTTTATGCTGTCAATTTCTTCTAATAGAGCAACCAGTAAGCAACCAGTCGGAGTCCTGCAGTGTTGTCGTATTGCATTCCCCCTAAGTGTTGTGTGATGAGTGACAAACTAATCAATCTCTAATAAATACTATCCGTGCTAAGACAAAAATTCAGATTTTACAAAAACTGATCCATGAGGAAGGAGAGAGTAATGTATTTAACATAACTGTAAAAACCCCATATTTTGAGCTCAAATAGTTTTCCTAATACAAATAAATAAATAGATACCATTATACTATAACACGCATTGCAACGCAAGCACTGCATTGAACACTATTATTGTTTGGCATGTATGCGTGAACGTATATTTGAAATTACTCAGAACTGAAATGTAAACATTTGACATGACGTGAAAATATTTACTTTGAATAAGCCAAGGTGTTTGTTAAATTTGATGAGAGGAAACGATACACTTCTTGCTAGTCTGGCAGAACATGTCTGGTCACATTATATCTTTATTTATGAAGAGAGAGTTCAAAGCATCATTATTCACTATCTCTTCCATGAGAAAGTGTATCAGCTGAATCAATGAGACGTGATCCACCTCCCCTTCCACTTACTACTGCTAGAACAATGCAATAGAGTTAATGTGGGCTCAAATTATGTTACAAACAGAAATACTATTTTTAAATAGACTGACGTTGAATGACTTATTCACGAAGAAATTGACAAGGAACGCAACAAGACTGGGAAAACTGTGTGAGACATCAGGTAAACTACAAGATGGCGACTTTTGGAAAGAAATAGCAAGTAACAAGATTTTGGAACCTATCATCATAAATTTGCAGTACTCAGACGTTGAAGACAATGACAATGACAAATTATCTCTTAACATATGTAACATTCACAGCTATACGAATGCACCACTGGTATTTTCGTTGGATTAGAAAAATAGGTCATTCATAAACTATAATCAACTTTAAACTATAATTAACTTTAAACTAAATATTTAAACCATTTGCGTAATATACGTATATTTATGTTGCAATTGTGACTTCAACAACTGCATTATTATAAAACTTTGGAAAATTCAGTTTGCTTTCCCTTACATCTAGCGGCAGGAACACTCGCAAGTGTGCGAGAGAGAGGGACATATAAAAGGAGTGGGGATGACGAGGTGTCAACAGTTAAGACTTTAACGCATCTGATTGGCTACAGGCGAGAACTCTTCCCATTTGAAACACATAATAGCTTTTACATGTAAAAGAACTTTGTATATGCATAAACATGGCAGGGTTATAATTTTCAGTTCCTTAAAATACGCTCTACAGCTCACATGTGCAGGTTGGTTCACTATTATTCTTATGGCTCTTTCTTGCATTCGAAAAACCTTTTCTGACATTTTTGAATTACCCCAAAAGATGATACCATAATTCATAAGGGAATGAAAATATGTAAAATATGCCATTCGGACTATCTTTATGTCTGCTATCATTTTTAATGTTTTTAAAGCATAGCACTGCTTACTTAACTTTTTAATCAAATCTTCTATATGTACAGTCCAATACAAGTTTTGATTTAACCACAAACCAAAAATTGTTGTATCTTTTACATATGAAATGTTGATGCCATCCAAATTAAGGTCAGGGAAGGTAATACTTCTATTTACTTTATGCCAAAAACCTATTGCTACTGTTTTATCTTTGTTTAAAATTAGTCTGTTTTGATCAAGCCATGGCATAATAGTTTCATTTATTTCATTTACATTTTGAAGTAAATGACCTTTATCATTACCAGTGATGAGTATGTTTGTGTCATCTGCAAAAATAGTAAGTTTAATATTTTCCTTATCTACATTACAGGTTATATCATTAATGTAAACTAGAAATAGAAGGGGGCCCAAGATAGAACCCTGAGAGACCCCACATTTTATAATTTTCATTTCAGAATGTTCATCATAAAGTGTATTAGTCTTTGCATCTAAAAATTGTAATTCCACTATCTGTTTCCTGTCTTGACTCTATCAAAAACCTTAGCCTATATATGGCTAGTATGAAGAAATTATTCATTTCCATCAATTAAGTAAAATATCTTATTTATATTTGCAATTCCCCTGTCTCACTTTATTCCAGTGAAAGTTTGTTTCAGATTATAAATTAAAAATGCACAAACATTTTTGAATAGTGAACAATGATACATTGACATTATTTAATCTATGATTGCCTATAATTTTAGGGGTGCAAATTCAAGAGGCATATTCCACAACCACACTCGCCTCGAGATAGTGAGGTAAACAATTTGTTTATCAAATATGAAACTCTGATTGCACTAGAACCACCACAAATTCAGGTTCCAGAGAGACTCACACGATTGGTTACAAACAAAGGTAATATGATACTGTTTTATAAGTAGGAATGAAAAGGTATTTATTCTAGGTTTCAATAAGAATATGTATTCTAATATAAACATGCATTCTTATAATTATCAAGTGAATTAAAGAATAACAACAATAATAATCATCATCTTTGTTTTCTTATAGACTTTCACAAGTTTCAAACATTATCAAACTTATACAGGATCTTCAGATTTAACTGAAAAAACTATTTGCAGTCGGTTTTTTTGACACTTAGTCATTTACATTTTTATATTTTTGAGGGACTAGTTTCGGAAGTCATTGCTTCCATTATCAACCTCTTTCCAACTGTCTGTTGCCGTCTGCTCTCTTCTCTCTGGCGGTGGAACTATGAACTTCTTTGTCAAATTATCTACTGGTGGAATTTCAAAGTGCATTACTTGGTCCTTATTTTTCCATATGAATACTTACTCCCATGTTGTCAGTTTATTTTGGTATATTACTCCTTTTAGTAATTTTGGATTTGGATCAATGTCATGGCTTTCATTCCAAAAATGGAATGCTATTGTTAACTTATCTTCTTGTTTCATTATGATGTTTCTAAAGTGCTCTTTGATTTGAGCTTTTCAAAGAGCACTTTAGAAACATCATAATGAAACAAGAAGATAAGTCAGCTGTAGCATTTCATTTTTTTAACGATCAACCATGACATTGATCCAAATCCAAAATTACTAAAGGGAGTGATAAACCAAAATAACCTGACAACCTGGGAGAACATATTCATATGGAAAAATAAGGACCAAGTAATGCACTTTGAAATTCCACCAGTAGATAATTTGACAAAGAAGTTCATAGTTCCACCGCCAGAGAGAAGAGAGCAGACGGCAACAGACAGTTGGAAAGAGGTTGATAATGGAAGCAATGACTTCCAAAACTAGTCCCTCAAAAATATAAAAATGTAAGTGACAAAGTGTCAAAAAAACCGACTACAAATCGTTTTTGCAATTAATTTTGACGTCACTGTTACTAAATTCCTCCAATCATGCATAATCTTCAGATTTATTCAGCCTTTCCTGCCAGTTTATTGTCTGTGCATGATGTCAGTACTTTGAGGCAAGTTTATTACCAATGCCTCTAGCAGAGGACTAGTGAAAAATGAGTGGAAGGGCTGGATGTCAATAGTTTTGAAGTCACCTAAGTGAAGTGGGACTCACATTGTACCTTTCTCTCTTCCATATGCATCTCGTAAACTTGCAATTTTAGCATGTGTATTGATAAATAAATCAAATTAATTTGCAGCATAATGCATATAGGCTTTAATGGCATAACTTTTCCATCACCAGAAACCTTGTTCATACTCTTTACAGGAGTAAATGAAATCCGACCTATACAGAGTAAATTAACAAAATAACACACAAAGGCAAAAAAATTGTATTGTATTGAAAACTGCAAAAAATGGAGCATTATAGGAATACATGAAATTCTAACAATGTCAGTCTAGTAAGCATAGGTATGTCTAATATTTTAATCCCTTTTTGTAATGTTTTGTCTCAGAACGTGATGAAATTCTGGGCAAGAACAGAGGAAATCATTTCCGCAATAGCCAATACCATAACAATAGACTCCCTTTTGTATTTGCTCAGTTCAAAAGTAGTAATCAGCCATGCAAATTTTGGTTTGGTAGCAACTCCATCTCGCATGCAAAGAATGCACAAAATGCCTCAATAAAACAAGTTCTGCACTGCCACATTACATAAATCTGTTTATGAAATCTGAAACACATAAGTCCAAGGTTTAATCCTTACCTCTTGTTTGAGAGAAGGGACACACTGAATTATTAATAATAATTGTGTCATCCCTTTAAACTAACTAGTGGTAAAGGCTGAATAAATCTAAAAACTGTTATGTACAATATTTACAATTCTTCTAGTTTATAGGCACTTCCAAACTAAGAATTCTTTAAATTTTGTTTGAAATATGTTACTGTTTAAGATTTTTATTTAATTAGGTAGCTTGTTACTGTACATATTTTGTCCATCATAGCCAGATCTTTTTCTCTGACATTTTTGTTAACATTTTGTCTATAGTAATTATTTTGCATTCTGGTATTATGTACATGGCTATCTTTAATCTGAACAGAGTGTGGCTTATTTGCTACATCAATATTTTAGCTTCTAGAAAGATTTTCTAAGCAATTATTATTTATATTATAAATATATCTTATGCATTTTTTCTTTAATATTAGCTTCCTTTTCATATTTGTCATCATGGTCACAACACAAGAGGAAAAAAAGATATAAAATACCCTACTCATAGGTTAGCACTGCTCGAGAAAAGTCCACAATATTTCGGGATTAAAATATATAATAAATTGCCACAAACAGCTAGGAAAATCCAAAACCAAAATCTTTTTAAGAAGACAGTCAAAAGTTTATTCATCAACAAAGCATACTATTCAATTCAGGAATACATGGATGATGCACTGTGATCTCAATTGTATCTTAGTGTCTGTTCAACTTTAGGAAAACTATATACTATAGATATTGTACATAATTAATATTCTCTTGCTTTATTATACTTTGTAACATATTGTATTGTAAATATTGTAGACTTATTTCTGATCTTAAAGTTTAGGTTTAATATTTTGACGAGTCACCAATTTACGAGCACCTGCTCAACTATGTAAGTGTAATGTGACGAATAAAGTATTGTATTGTCATGTATTGCTGCTTCAGATCTCTATTCCATACTGAAGGTATGGATGAATTAATCTGTAATATACTAACTTTATATCATTTAAGTTTAGGCATTTTTTCAAATTTCTTATTAGGATAAATGAGTATTAATTTTGTACATATATGTGCAATATATTTAAATGTTATATTCTTGTCAATAATTATTTCCAGAAATTTTATATTCTCTGCTCAGTATATTCATCACATATTTTCACATTTAATATTTCACTGTTGTACCTGTTATTTTGATGCTGGAACATGATCATACTTAAATATTTACTTTTAAGCTGTTATTTTTTAAGTAATCACAGATATCTTGTGTTTTTGTCATTACTAAGTTCTCTGTATGATATATATTTCTATTTTCAAATATCATAAATATATGATGCGCATATGAGATTATTTTATAATCTGAGGATTTAGAAGGGTATATAGGTATAATAGAAACAGGAGTGCTCCAAGTATAGATCCTTGTGGAACTCAATTTTATTAATCCAACACTTGATTTTGTGAATTTTATCATGCAATATTGCTGGTAATAATAATCTGTGCATTGTTTATGATTTTTCAGATTTTAGGAAACTTATCAGTCTATAGCTTTAATATACTTTTAAAGAGTTTTGCAAAGATAGAGGTTAGACTGATTGATCTGCTGTTTTTATCTTCAGTTTTACAGTTTAGTCACACTATATTGAGTTTTAAAAAATTTGGAAAAATTTCATTATTTAGTGAAGTATTTAAAAGGTTTACTAGAATAATAACTAATGCATCTTTACAGCATTATAAGATTTTAGGCAATATTCCATTCAATCCTGAAGTTGATTTATTTTTTAACATATTCATAATTGTTTTCACTACCTGGTAAATAAACTGTGTAGGCGAGGGCTGATCAACAAAGACTGAGACTAAATTTTTCTTGTAGCTTCTGTTATAGTTTCGTATCTGTAACATAAATATTTGAAAAGAGTGGGTTTTTATGTATAATGTCGGTAGACAGCAGCACTCTCATATTGGTAGGTTGGTAGTAATGCTCTATTTTGTAGACCCTATGTTCATTTCACATACCAGACAATGGAGGTGACGTGAGAGGAGCAGTACAGCACAATCAAATTGTTTTCGTTTAAACCATACATCCACCAAAACTTATGAAAAGCTAAAGTAAGCATACAGTGAAGATGCACTACCTCGTGCAACAGTGTTTAGGTGGTTCAAGGACTTCAAAGAAGGCCGACTTGTCAGTGTTAAGCAAGGTGGGCCTGGTGTTTCACCTTCTGCTGTGACTGAAGTCAACATCAACACAGCTACTGTGATTGTCCGAGAGGATCGGCATACAACATTATGTAACCTCAGTGAAGTGTTGAGAATTTCATATGTCATTGTGTTTACAATTATGCACGACCATCTCCATATGACCCGAGTTTGTGCTCGTTGGGTGCCACGTCTGTTGACTCCCAAACAAAAGGCCGTGCGAATGGAGGCAAGTCGTAAGGTGCTGCATCTCTTTGCTGTTGGAGGGGATGCATTTTTTAAATTAATTATCAGTGGTGATGAGTCATGGCTGCATAATTATGATCCTGAAGGAAAACAAGCCAGCACAGTGTGCAAATTGCCAGGTTCTCCAACATCAAAAAAGGCAAAAGTTCTTCCATCTGCAGGGAAAGTGATGATCACATTTTTTTACTGTAATGGAGTGATTTACCAGCATGCAGTTCCCCCTCACACTACTGTTACAGCAGCATACTACTCGTCAATATTGGCTACACTGAGGAAGCATATTGCAAAGAAATGATCAGAGCTTTCTCGAACTGGGTGGCGACTTCATCATGACAATGCACGGCCTCATGTCGCAAATCAAGTCATGCAGTTTCTGGCTCGATTCAACATTACCTGTGTACCACATCCACCTTATAGCCCCGATCTTGCACCCTGTGACTTTTTTTATTCCCATCACTAAAGGCAAAGCTTAGGGGTGTTCGATTTGAGAACTCTGAAGTAGTGCTCAAGAAAAGTGAGGCGATTCTCAAGGACCTGACAAAGAATGGTCTGCAGCTAAGTGTTCAAGGACTGGTAGAAATGCTATAAAAAGTGCATCGAAGTGGGAGGGGACTACTTTGAAAAGGATCATGTAAACATTGAATTGCAGGAATAAACATCTGTGAAAAAATATCAGTCTCAATTTTTGTTGATCAGCCCTCATAAATAGACATTTAGAGAGGATGTAGAATTTATATTTACAAGCACAAATATGTATTACATATTCTTTCCATTCATAAGGCCAATCAATAATTGGGGAATTTAATATCATACCAGCATGTTGCCACAGTAGGTCAGTAGTGCAAGTAGCTGTGTATAGAGCAGAATATCCATGGTTCAAATCCTGGCTATGGCATTCAATTTTCATTTCTGAATCTATCTTTCAATGTATTATGCATATATTTTACTTCACAGGATAAAGTAAAAATTAATAAATGAATGCTGAAACTTATCTGTTTTAGTGTTAAATGTAAATGATAGATGTGTAGTGTTCTTATTGCATATCTATGTGCTTGCACTTGAATGTTTAGGCAGCTTATTTGCATTTTTAAAATTTCGGTAGTTTATGTTTGCAAAAAAAAAAAAAAAAAAATAAGGCTTTGATTTTATTGAAAACCAGAATTCAGTATTCATTCTAGCTGTTAGATAACCATTGATATATTGGTTTTGGTTCTCTGAAACAAAAGAATTTTTTACAGATGGTGAAAAACGTGAAATTGTTCCCAAAGAAATCCTGTGGTGGAATGGCTTAGAACTGGCTCCCCCAAGACCTAGACAGGGTCTACTGACCAAACTATGGGATATGCTCGCCAAAAAGGAAGAACGCCATATCCGTGAGTACATGGTTGATTCTTGCTACATTTTTAGGTTTTTTTATGGGTATATTTATTTCTCATTCTTTTTATACATGGCAGAAAGGAACTCCGATCTTGGTGATATAATTAAGAGGAAGCAGAAGAAGTGTTACACATTACTTGGGGCATTTAGCAATACACTTGGATTGGTGTTGCTGTCATTGTGTTTACACTCATACCCTGTACACTGGTTAGGCACAGCACTTGTAATTGCCTCACTTGCCACAAAAAAAAAATAACACACATAATGCTATTTGTCCTGAGTAATAACTAATATAATCCTTTCATAACAGCCAAAGAAATATTATGAAACAAAACAGAAATACCTACCTGGGTTTATCTGATGTGGTAAATAAATAATTACTTCCCCACATTATTGTATAGGAAAGCATTTCTTAAAGCTAAATTAATATAAATTTAATTAGTGACATTGCCTTTTTTTTTAATTTTTTTTTATTTTATTTTACTGTCTTCCAGCATAGATCATATCTGACAATGAGTGAAATGGGTGATATGATGGTCAAATAAATCAGAGTCCATAGAGCTTAGAGTTAGCCAGCATTCATCTTTCAGGATAATGGAAATCCCTGGGAAAAAAACCTTATCCAGATAACTCACCCTGACCAAGATTCAAACTAGAGACCTCTTGAATGTGAGGCAGAAATGCTACCCCCACCACAGAGGCAAGCTTTTAATAACATTGTTATATCAGTAATAGTAATATACTCTTATGTTATTACCTACAAGGAATGTGAGTAAATAAAGTAGTCTTTCTGGAGATTTTGTCTGTAGAAAGAATAAAAGAAAACTATTTAGATTACTATAAAAAAAATCAATATATGAATTTACTTAAGTTGAGTTGGTGAGAAATTACCTTGTGATTGACATTTGCTGCACATGGTTGACTTGGTACGCTGTTGCCACATTTAATCACTGTCCGTCCATTCTAGGATGTGAATAACACTAATGTCTGCAAGATAAAATTCTAAATATAATATAACACTTAGAATTATTAAATGCTTATGGTATCACTGTGTATAACACTACCCAGTATTTGGCTTCAGTGAAATGCCTGCAACAAAGAATCAGATCTGCACATATGTACATGTGAAAACAATGGTAAATTTCCATGGGAACCATAGCAGTTGCAATGTGGATGATGTCATGCCTCTGACGAGAATGCATTCTTACTACCTGACTGAATGGTGACCTGACGAGCTCTTGCAAGCCCCTAACACGCCTCCTAACTGTCAATCACAGGGAAATTTCTCACTGACAGTAGTAACACTAACACCATTTTTTTAATCTCTGTTAATTTTGATTTACCGCCACTAAGAAGTACATTTCACTGCCATATGATGCTGCTATCATAAACAACCACCACAAAAGAAACAACATGTATCAGTCAGGCACATTCTGAAGATGGGAACACATGTTCCCAAAACATGTTAACAGAGATTAAAAAAAAGTAATGTTAGTGAGTACTGACTCATCTTAAGTAAATAAATCTTAACACATCACTGTTTCTAGCTCCTTCCATACATAAATATAAACAATAATATATCATATATATGAAATTTTAAAGCTGAAGATTTCCATAGTTTTTTTAAAATTAAAAAAAAATAGATTTTTTTGAAAACAGTCCACCTACCGGTGTCCTTAAGCAGCTATTTAGATAATACTTTGTACTTGGCTGTGGATAAACTGCATCATAAATAAGAAGAAATTCGGTTGTCCTTAAACCAGGAAAATAAATATATTAAAAGAAGCAACAGTTGAATATAAATACATATGAATATGAGTACATTGCTATTGTCAAAAATCATTGAAAGTAATATTGGTGGAAAGAGAAAATAATACATCTAGGATATAAAAGAACCAATATAAATTAAATGATCACTGAGCGGGATGGTTCAGGCAGTTTCGTCTGTGGCCTGCATTCGGGAGGCCCAGGTTCGATTCCTATGGTCGACCTACCTGACCTTTGGGTTTCTTGGAGGGTTTTCCAGGTCACCAGGTGAATGGTTAATAGGTTAATTACATCCCCCCAACTTCCTGTCCCTCCATTTCATCTCCATTATCATTTCACATCATCTCTCATCTGTTGGTCTCCTTCAGGGTAGAAGTGTCAGTGGGTGTCACGGCGGTGCATGGCAGGATGATATGCTCTGAAGAAACTACTTTCTTCTCCGTTAGGTCAGTTGCCAGTCTCCAAACTGGCTGCTGGGACTGTTTCTAAACCACATTAGGGGAGAATATCCGTTGTCCTGGCCTACCAGGGGAGGTTTCTAAGTAAAATGTTTGGAACCCTGACCTCTGCACTGTTGTGGCTCCTTGGGACGGCCAGCCTCTGTCTCCTCTTGCTTCATCCTTCCCCCCGGGGATGCCCCACTTGGGGGCACAGGTACAATAGATCAAGAGTGGTCACAGTGCCGAATCCCCTCCATAGTAATCCTAATCCTAATAAAATGATTTCAAACTTGTAAAATGAAGATCATCTTCAGTGATTCCTAGCAAGGATGGAAAAGGATTGCAAAAATAAATTAGAATTTTACTAATTTATTTATATAAAGTGCTTTACAAGAACATATTAAACTTTTACAATTGTTTTGGAGACAAGTAACATTTAAATATTAAATACAATCTAAGCGAGATTTAAGTTTTCAATTAAATAGAAATATATTTTTTATGTAAATATGTTTGTCAAGAATAATGATGGGGAATATAGCTAAAATGTAAGGATATCTATAGTTCTTTGTTGATGATAGAAGGTTATGCAACAAATAAGAATACCGAGTGGGATGGCTCAGGCAGTTTTGTCTGTCGCTCGCATTTGGGAGGCCCGGGTTCGATTCCTGTGGCCGACCTACGTGACCCAAGTTTTTTGGGGGGTTCTCCCGGGTCGCTAGGCAAATGCTGGGTAGGTTAATTACATCCCCCGAATTTCCTGTCCCTCCATTTCATCTCCAATATCATTTCATATCATCTCTCATCTGGTGGTCTCTTTCAGGATAGAAGTGTCGGCGGGTGTCTCGGCGGTGCATGACAGGATGATATGCTCTGAGGAAAACTACTTCCTCCTCTGGTAGGTCGGTTGCCTGCCTCAGCTCCTCTGCTGGGACAATTTCGGGACTGCCAGCCAGGGACCTTTGGGGCTCGGATCACCTGCCTGGGACCATTAGGGCTCAGCTGCTGGGCTCGTTGCCATTCCGCTGCAGGGGAGCGGGTTCGTTGTCCTGGCCTGTCGGGGGAGGTCTCTATCCAAGTAAACTGTAGGGACCCTGCCCTCTGTACTGTCGTGACTCCTTGGATCGACCTCCCTGTCTCCTTCGCCTCATTCTTCCTTCCGAGGGTGCCCCCACTTGGGGGCATAGGAACAATGGGCCCAGCATGGTGGCCTACGTACCGAGTCCCCTCCGTAATGAAATCCCAATCCCAACAAATAAGAATTAAATATGCTACAGTGAAATAAAATAAATGTGTAATGGTAGATAAAAGAATTGGTGTTTAATCTATTTACCTGGCTAGAAACCTGAGAGTAATCACACCTTAGAGTATTCATCACCAGAAGAGCTTCAGCTCATACGAACAATTGATTTTCTCATGGGATTACTATTACTTTGGAATCAATAAAATTTATAGTTATTAAAAGTTATTAAAAACTGACTACAAATAGCTTTTCAATTAATTTTGACATCAGTGTCACTAAATTCCTCTAATCATGCATAATATGTTTCCCATTTTTAAGTTTTCTTATACTCTTCAAACTATATAATAATGATGGTTTGTAAGAGTTGTCTTTCCCCAACCAATATTCTTATAATGATTGGAATTTTAAATTACAGTATTATCCTGCTTTTGTGTTCCTATCTTTAGCATTTTCCGGTCATTTACAACACTTTCTATTGGTCCCCTCAGACTTCTTATCTTCATAATATATTAAAATCCTCATGTCAGACAGGAAAAAAGTTGAAGTAAAATGGGCAATTAAAAACACTTAACCTTCAGCATAAAGCTTTCAGTTCTTCCTTGGCCAGCCATGTGACGATGTAATCACCTACTTTAATATTTTGCATAGTGAGAGGCAATGTTACTGCCTATCACAACCATATGGAAAGCATTTTTCCAAATGTTTTATTGATTTCCTGAGTATGCTCAGTTTTATGTTTAGCTGCATTATCTTTGTTGTTATTTTTGGACAGAGTTAAATATTCTTTAAAAGTTAACACTTTTAACATCATTGCAAATGCTTATAAAACATGCAGAGAAACACAGACTCAAATATATGAAAGCACAAGCAAAATAAACATTAAAATAGGATAATATCAAACAACAAAGAGATCACAACAAATAGCTGGCTGTTCAGCTTGGATAACAATATTTGTAAAATCAACACAAAAAGTGTAACAAATAAATGTAATGAATCAATAAAAAAAATTTCATAAATAAATTAATGGATCAACATATAACTTCAACTCCAGCAACAAAATCAGTAATCAAGAAGCAAAAAATGTTAGCGCAACAAATGCAGATTCACTTAATAATTTCACGTCAATGCACTAATCAGTGCCAATCAAGAAAGGGATTAACAATTTGCTAATTGCATGGCAAAAATGAATGGGAGGGGATGGATATGTTATAGTGGTCATCACAACAATGAGTAGAACCAATTAGATCTAAGATATTTCCATAGCAATGGTAGATGGAAGCAATCATTATAGCTGGATAATGCTTGATTACTACAGAGGAAAGAGATCTGGAAGAGTTTGACGCAGAAAAAAGGCAGCAAAATCCATCATCAGTGATGAAGAATGGGAAGAATGTGAAAATGAAGTGATGCCTACCAGTGCTGAGGCATGTGCAGTGGTAAAACTTTTGCATAGACATATATCATCTAGTGCACAATGGGAGGTGAAAATAATTTGGACAATCTGCATGAACTTGAAAGACAAATAGAAGATATTATAAGTGAAAGATCCAAACAGAAATCCATTTTGGATTAGTACAAAATTGAATCGAGAATATATTGACACATTGCTTCACTCACACTGTTTATTCACAGGACATGTTTCAAGAGCTCTTGCTCCTATCCTCAGCTGATACTCGACTAGTGCAAGTTGTAGTGGTTTCTTCTTTCTCCGTATTGTCAATAGATGGCGTGATGTATTTGTCAAAGATGTCCGGTGGTGGATTATTTTGGATTATTTTGGTATGAAGCAGTAATTGTTTTCATGCTGGTATAAAAAGTTGTTTGTATTGTTATTTCTATACTATGTAATAATTAAAATTTATAGGTTACATGCAGTAAAAGAGTCTTTATCACATCTTAGGTAATTCCATACCTACAGTATAAAAATATCCAAATGAAAAGAATATATGTAGGTATTACAAAATATTTAGCCAGTGAATAAGTTGAATTAAAAAGGCAGTGTAATATCACCAATTAGTTTACATGTTGAATATTTCAGGTAAGTACTAGAAATTCAAACAAAATAATCTATAATATTATCAATGTGCATTTGGGAAATGTTAACCACTTTCTCCAAGCAATTTCACCTATGCAGGTGGTTTCTCACAATTTACACTTCCCCCAGTTTACGTCACTATTTCCTTGGTCCCCTGAAAAGTGTAAAAAAGGGGTAATACTGTATTCATATTTGATATAATTCTGCTGATTGAACATAAATCATCTGAGATGTATGCATGAAGTAGGAGTAGAAAGTGATATGTTCCTTTTTGTATAATGTTTCAGTTGGAAAACTTAACCATCTTTCCTGTATAGAATTTTTACACAATGTATCTTTCCCTTTTGGGGTTCAAGAAGATATATATAAGAAATTTTGGATATTCTTTCCTTTACATCCTGCAAAAAAAAAAAAAAAAAAAAAAAAAAAAAAAAAAAAATGTTTAAGTCCAACATCAGACTGGCTGATATGGATGCTGAGAAACCTCAGAAGTTACCGTGAATAGCAGTGCAGGTAACCTTTATAGTTGCAGGTCATTTGCTGCTAACCTCAGCACCAATGCTGTAGACACGTGTCTTCAGATGGTATTAAAATTGGCCACCATATGTGCCATTGCCGTTACTGTTTATTGTGAAAATGCATATCCTATTCGGTCCCTGCCATTCAGTAAATAAGCTTTGTAAGTATAAGTTATCTTTCACTGATATAGCTAGATTTGCAAATATTGTTGATGTCGTACCATTGTATCACAATGAGGAATAATACATGCAGTTCCTGTATGATAAAAGTTTACTAAGAATATGTATGTTATGTGGGAAGTGTGATGCTGCCCTTTACTCCATTAGAAAAGAGGATCAGAAATGTGAGATATTTTCATGTAGTCGAGCATGAACAGTTCTTGGAGTCTGTAGCAAAGGTTACTTGGTTCGAGAACTCAAGGATACCACCTGCCCAAACTTCTAGTTATGCTCAGTTACCTCCACATATTCTCTTAGGAATAAACTGTTATCCATTGCTCCATTGGAAATATAAGTCACAGAAGATAAGTCACAGAACAATATCTGATTGGTTCAGCTATTGTCTGCTGGTATACTTATCCTCAGTGGAAAATAAATACATAAACAGGGGCAAAATAAAAGGTGTGAGATATTTTGTTCAGATGAACAAATGCAAAATTGGAAGGAGGAAGTAACATTGCTGCCACATTGTGAAAGGAAACTGGATCCTCAGGCTGACTGGCATTGTCACTAACAAAGTACGGATGATAGTGTGCCCCAATAATTGAAAAGATGGTGCCACACTCTTTGCTGTAATTGAGAAGCATATGGAGTTTCCCAGCACAATTCATACTGACTGCTGGGGTGGATAAAATGGCTTAATGGCTGGAGGTTTTGAAGCCCACCTTACTGTAAATCACAGCCTACATTTCCTGGATCCAAGAACAAATGTCCACACTAACAACATTGAGACGGGCTGATGATCTCTGCAGCATTGTCTATCAAGGGGCAGTATTCGACACAATCAAACAGATGTACATTTAGCAGAGTACCCATGGCGCGAAGACTGCAAAAGCAGGAAAGTCAATTCATTTTCAAGAGCTGAAAAAGGATATCCAGGAGATTTGTCCTTTGGTTTAGTTAAATGTTAGTTTAGTTTAGATACTATGTAGTTTAGTTGTACTTTAGATCTGTGACAACTTTTGCCAGTTTATTGACTTTTTTTTTAACATTGGCAACAAAGAAACTTCAATTTTATTCATTTTATTTCAAATGAATTTATATATTTTTGAAGGTATAGAGAGTAGATATTAAAGTACTGTATATTCAATATTTGTGACTACTTATAGGTCACAATATCACAAGTGAGTTCAGAACTTAAAAAAAAATTATGCAGGACATAATGGAAAGAAGAGCAGAAAGTTTGCCCCTTTTGCATGATTACTAAGCAAACCTTATTATTTTTGCTGCATTGTACATTCTTAGCATGGAATAATTACATATGAGAATGTTGATTGATCTTATAAAAGAATAAGGTCTTCCATTCATTCAATAGAAGACCCAAATAGGCATAATCAAGCAAATTAAGCACATATACAATAAAAGAAACATGATATATAAATAAACATATATTAAATTTTAGATGAGTCGTATTTTTTACACATCTGCTTCACTTTCGTATTAATTTCGCTTCACTTTGGTGTTCCAATACAGTTAAATCTCGAAACATTATATAAATAAACATTATATAAATGAAATACATAAATAAAAAAGTAGTGCCAAACTGCAATGGGAATCAAATGAACCCTTGCTTTACTAATAGTTAATTTTCTGAACATGCTCCATAGGCAGTGTTGACTTCACCAACAGCAGACAAGTATATCATTGTGCTGCACTGTGTACTATATATACTTCCAGGTTTTGGTTTTTGATCAAATAAGGAGTAGTTAATCTGACTATAATAATTTCAAATGACCCAATTTTAAATTTCAAACTTTTAATGCTGCAATAGGCGCGTGGTCTACATATGTAGAC
>JAUKNK010000040.1:0-102500 GCA_030765055.1 Mantis religiosa | reverse complement strand
AATAATAATAATAATAATAATAATAATAATAATAATAATAATAATAATAATAATAATAATAATAATAATAATAATAATAATAATAATAATAATAATAATAATAATAATAATAATAATAATAATAATAATAATAATAATAATAATAATAATAATAATAATAATAATAATAATAATAATAATAATAATAATAATAATAATAATAATAATAATAATAATAATAATAATAATAATAATAATAATAATAATAATAATAATAATAATAATAATAATAATAATAATAATAATAATAATAATAATAATAAACATATTTTTAACCAGTTTTGGCCCACCCTGGCGAAGACCCCTGTGTTGGTGCTAATATCTTTAGCTGCAATTCATCTGCAGTTTTTATGTCACCCCTGTACACTTTGATTTTCAACCCCTAAATAAGAATCTGAGGGATTCAATTCTAGCAATCTGGAGGGCCAAGCTACAAGTTCAAAGTGACCAATCCAACCATTTGAGAAGGTCCTTGTCAATTAACATGAGACTGCAAGAGTAATGTGTAGTATTGCACTGTCATGAAGGAACCACATCTTCCATCTTATCTCCAACAGTTTAAGCAATTGGTACTTCAAAAGATGCCAATATGCTAATGTCCTATACCAGTCTAACAAGGTTGAAGGACAAAGTCAAATAAGATGATCTCTAATTATGCCAGCCCAAATGTTAATCAAGAATCTATGCTAAAAATTCTGATATTGTACAGTTCTCCATTGCCCACATGTAAAGTGTGAAAGTTCATAATGCCACTTCACATGAAACAGATCTCATCCATCACCAACACATTTGCTCAAAATCTGGATTTTATACAAACTGACGAAGCAGCCACTCAGAAAACCCAACATGTGGATGAGTCATTTGGTGACACACATTGTACTTGTTGGATGTGATACGGGCACAGTAGCTGTTCTTTTAAAGTTCTAAGTACAATATGGTGTACCATCCCATCTTGCAAACAATGTTATAACTGTTCTAGACGTTCTCGGGCTTTGAGCCAGGTTGTGACATCGACGTTTCAGGAGTGCACATCTCTCCCATCTTCAGAATGCTGAATAGCATTGATAGATGATTCAGCATCCTGAAGATGGGAGAGATGCATGCTCCCAAAACGTCGATGTCACAACTTCTTACCTGTCTTGAAGCCTGAGAATGTCTAGAACATACACACCGTCAGGAAAGATTCACTTCATATTTCAATATTATGGCTACTCCGATCAGAAATTACTTCAGCCTCAGTTATAACAGTTCAGAATTACATTATCTGTATCACAGACCTGCAGGCAAATGTCAACAAATGTATCTGCATTGATTCTTGTTGACATAGGCAGTTTTGTCTGTGGCCCACATTTGGGAGGCCCGGGTTCAATTTCCTTGTCCGACCTACTTGACCCATAGGTTTTTTTAGGGATTTTCCAGGGTCGCAAGGCAAATGCTGGGTAGGATAATTTCATCCTAATTATCATTTCACATCATCTTTCATCCAGTGGTCTCTTTCAGGGTAGAATTGTCAATGGATGTCTTAGCACCTTGGGTCAGCTGCCTTCTGTCTCCTCTCGCCTCATCCTACCTCTCAGGAGCCCCATTTGGGGCTTAGGTACAATAAACCACAAGTTTCGGTGCCAAATCCCCTCTGTAGTTGTCTAATCCTAATTGCATTTATACTATCCATATACATACAGTGTTGTATAGTTTAACATTCTTATGCATTTAAATCATGTTTTTTATATCATGGCAGTATAGATTGATCATATTTCAGAAAATTATGCATATATTATTATTCACTTCATGAAGCTACAGAAATTATTGAATAATAAAAGCGTAATGACTAATAAAAGAGTTTTTCATTAATGCCAGAGTTTTTTAATTGAGAGGGCTAAAAAAATTTATTATGCTTACTGGGAAAAGATGGATTATTGAAACAAGAAGCACAGAGTTTGATTACTTCTATACAATAACAATGACATTGGCAAGACATTGTTGGTGAAATATTTAACACTAATCCTCTGCCAGTTAAGTAAAGCACCTTTTTAAAAGTTTTTCTTACTATGCAGATTGATTGCACTTTGTACTACTGCAGAAGTTATTAGATATCAAAAATGTGGTGACAAATATAGTTGGTTTTGTTTCATTCTTTTATTCCATTGTGGAAATTGCACAAGATAGGGTTGTTTAGCTCATTTGATAAAACAATAAATAATTACATGGGTACATATTTAATGCATTTGCTATCATTAAGGTTATTCTTTCATATGTACAGTGTTGCATAAAATAATTAACTGCCTTACATTTCATGTTATACACAATCTCCAAGTGCTTCAACTGTGTTGCATTACTTATGTATGCCAAGTTGCTAACATTTGCTCTTCTAGTAAACAGATAAGCAAATACAGTGCTCTGTCGGAAGGTCAGTATGCCTGGATGCTTCACCAGGTTGTACGGTCCTGCTGTAAATCTTTAAGGATAGAGCCATTGAGTAGATCAAGAACTATAGTGCATTTCTCTGTAAATTAAGATAATGTCCAGATTTTAGAACTTGAATTGCACCATTGTGTATTTTTTTTTATCCATGCCTTCTTTAATTATTTTGGTCTTAATTTGTGACTTTGACCAAAAGAGCATACCAATTAAGCTAATATATCTTGCAGTCTATACTGCTTTCAGAAGAAAATAATAGCAGCTAATGTGATATTGCCAGAATTAAGGAGGTAACAAATAGTAGTCCTTTTAAATTTAATTTATAAAAACTGTTCATTCTCTTAAAATACACCAAAGAAAAAAGTTGTCATTTATTTGGTTTTCTATGAATACAGCCATAAAACAAGAATCGTTAATCACCAGGAATCCAGCAAGGTGACAATAATTTAGTTTCATAAAAAGCTATAAACTTTTTAGATTTTTGATAAATAGACTTTGTTATCCACAACAAGACGAATTTGCTCTTAAAGCCTGCAGGGTTATTTCACTTTCGCCTGTATATCTTTGCTTAATATATACAATATACAATAAAAAAATTAGCATTATTTTTAATTTGCTGCCTTAATAAAATACAATATCATGCAGGTTCACAAATTTCATAGAATTTAGGAGCCAAAAGAATCATTTAAATATATATGCCAAAATATAAAATTTAAAATTCTGAAACTGATTTAGAAACCAAAAATTTGTTGACATTTATAAACACTTATTGGTCCATTTAAAATCAGGTAGTACTAATTTTGGAGAGGAGTGTAAGTATTTTGAACATATGGTTTAAATAGTGCAGATTTCCACATAATGGGTTTAAAATATGATGGGTATAGTTTTTTAGTTATAAGGTAGATTATAATTTTCATTCGCTCCAGTAGTATAAGCCTACAAAATTTTATTTAGATTGGCAAAAAGAATGTTGACTTGTATGTTAGGGTTTGAAAATAGGCGCTAAATTTAAGGATAGCTTATTTTTGTCAGTTTCCAACTATATATACACACTGGTGTGCAAAATCTAAGGACAAAAGTAATATTCACATACTGAGACTGCCAAGTAACATAGCTCAATGAAACTTAAATCATACCTAGACAGTACTATGTAGACACAACTGCTATGGTATGTTACAGTAGGCAACTAAACGAAATATGCAATGAGATGAGCAGAAATGACACTTTCACTTACCTATAGAAGATAAGCTACACTATAGTCAATGCAACATATGACGGCTCTCTAGATTTACAAAAACAAATGCACAGTGCTTAAAAGGATGTATGTTCACCATGGACAGCAATGCATGCTCTGAATATTGCCGGCATGCTGACCCCAAGGTTGGTAAGAAGTTCTTGTGGTAGGGCATTTCATTCCTCCACTAGCGTTGTTGGCAGCTGTAGGATGGTCGATTGCTGGTGCATGTGGACATGCTGCAATGAGTTTCCAGAAAATATCCCACACATGATCGATGGGATTTAAATCGGGAGAAGAGGCAGGTCTGTCTATTCACCGAATATCCTCTCGTTCCAAGAGAACCTCCACCTGTGCTGTTCAATACGGTTGCACATTGTCATCCATAAAAATGAAGTCAGGACCAATTGCACCCCTGAAAAGGCACAATGGGGAAGGAATATCACAATAACGTTGACCAATGAACGTAGCATGTTCAAAGATTTTGAGGTCAGTGCATCCATTCAACATTATGCTTACCCAAGCCATAGCACCCAGACCACCAAAATGATCATGTTCAAGGAACTTCCTGGCTCACTACGTGTTCCTACCTCTTGCCAGATGAGAGTACGTCGAGAATCACTGAATCTGTTCTCATCTGAGAAGAGCATGCAATCCCATTCTCGTTGGTCCAATTTTGATGCTCTTGGAACCATTGCAAATGGTGCTGCTGATGTTCAGATGTCAATAGAACGAAATGTACTAGTTGTCGGGCAGAGACCACCTCTTTGCAGTTGCTGTGCCCATGTGTAGCTTGAGATTGCGTGCCTAGCAGTCCTGTTAAATGTGGCTGCAATTGCACCCACTGTTTGGCATAGATCCCTTTTTACCTGTTGCACAATGTAGTTGATATCTGCTGCTGTAGTTGAGCATGGTCGACCACCACCTTTCCTTGGGGCAGCAGTGTCTATGGTTCCTATGCAAAAAAAAAAATGTGTAGTGTTTAACGCCCGCTTTTACTACATACGGCACCGCAGGCGGTGACACTGATGATGCATGAGATGAAGATGGAGCACCGGTGGAATGAGATGGCGGGGGATACCGGAGGTCCCGGAGAAAACCCGCCCCAACGCCGTGTTGTCCACCACTAATCTCACTTTGCGGTCGCCTGGGATCGAACCCGGGCCGCCATGGTGAGAGCCAAGCGGTCTAACCACTGAGCCACGGCGTGGCCTGGTTCCTATGCAGGTGAAACAATGCTGTGAGCAGTACCAAACTCCTCAGCAACACTTGTCACACTTCGCCCTTCCAGTTTCCCAGTGATTCTTCCCCTTGTGATGTCATCCAAATGTTGTCTACGAGCCATGTTGCAATGAAGAACACTGATAGTGCACCATCACAGCTCGCTAATTGCCTCACACTGTCTTATCCTGTTTCATCAACTGCTCTGTGATGTGGGACCAGACCTCTTTGGTACTACAGCCTCGCTAAACTCACACCAGGTGACGTCCAGCTTTTTGTGTATGTGTGAGACACCTCTGGTATCAGGCTACTGCACTGTCATATACTTCCACCAAGTTGTTCATGTGCTATATTAATTTATCCACCTCGTCCTTAGATTTTTTGGGGAGTGTTTAACGCCCGCTTTTACTACATGCGGCACTGCAGGCGGTGACACTAATGATACATGAAATGGAGATGGGGCACTGGTGGAATGAGATGGCCGGGAAAACGGGAGATCCCGGAGAAAATCCGCCCCGACGACGTTTTGTCCACCACAAATCACGCCTCCCTGAATGCGAAGCTGGAGAACACAAATAACAAGTCGCGGAACAGGAAGAAATGAAGACGGCTAACGATAACCTCATCTGAACGCTATGGTAGAGGACATCATCGGCAGGAGGTTGAAGGCCTTGAAAGCCGACGCGCCGGGACGCGACACAACATCTGCGCGCGTCAAACCACCCAAGTAGGACGGCACGTCAAAGTTCGAAGTCTTCCGCCGTCAATTCGACACAGTGGCCAAACACAAGTGGTCACCAGAGGAAGAGGCCGCACAGCTAATAGCCAGCCTCCAGGGACGGGCCACAGAAGTCCTGAACGCGGTTCAGACAGCGGCGGCGCCCAAGGACATCTGGGAAGCCCTGGAAAACCGCTTCGGAAACCACCACTTAACCGCAGCCTACCGAAGCCAATTGAAGCCAATGTCGCAGCACCCAGGGGAGACGCTGCCGGAGTTCGCCCTGGCAATTGAGCAACTGGCTAGCAAAGCCTTAGAGTTCGTATCACGGGAAACCGCCTACACCTTCGTTGACGGGGTACGAGACACGGAGATTCGTCAGCGCCTAATGTTCGGCGATTACATAACTATTTACGAGGCGCCTACGGCAGTATTGAGGATGGAGGCGGCCAAGGTGACGGCTACCGCGACGTCGAGAACCAGGAGTATCCGCTACACGGGAGACCGAAGGCCAGCCGAGGCACGCCGGCAAAGACCATGTGACGTGTGCTGGGTGTGTGGACAAATATAACGCGAGGGTATCTACCAGGGCAGTCCACACAGAGTGAAGACCAAACCCCCCTCTGACGGCCAGGGAGTTACCGAGCTGTCCCGGAAGGGCGCCCAGCGCCTCCGTGGGGCTTTCCATAGGGCAAGACCTAGAGACTAATAAGCCTCTCCATCTGGTCCGAAAACACAGGACGGGATAGAAGTGGATACGCCACTTACGCGCGCCAACCCCAAAGGGTAAGGCTACCGATCAACCTCAGTAGGGCCGCCTGGTGATCTAGCACACCTTCTACTAGCTATTCAGGCTAGTACGCGGGAATATATGGCTTCCCTCAACCCCGTCCGGAGACGTACCCGATCTCCCACGGGTATCGGGAACTACTTCCCCCTCAAATCCAACCCAATCCGAACAACTCCCACTCAGGGAGGGACTCGAATGTTCAATCCCAGGTTCCTCTGGTAACGTCAGGGGTACCACGAGTGCTAGGGGTCCGCAGTACTCGCACCACAGCAGCTGAAGGGGACGGATCCCCTCCCCTACGGGGGGATGTGGACAGCCGAGACACCTGGAGAGAGACTGCCGACACCAGAAAGAGCAGCCGGAAGAACAGGAAAGGCCCGGCGTGGCGAGGGACACGTCGGCGCCATCACCGCCCTCTCCTCGAGTGACACTGCACGCCGTCAGCCGACGGATGGATGACAGGCTCATCGCGGACGGTTGGGTGAGAGGGAAGCCGTGCCGTGTGCTCATGGACACCGGGGCTGCCGTGACCGTCATCAGACCCAACGTAGCCAGGAGTTTGCCGACGAGGAAACCAAGCCGACCATACCAGCTAGTGACGGCATCAGGCGACACCTTGCCTGTGGAGAAGGCCTTGCTGAAGTTGACCTTGGCACGGAGTGCCGTGCGTCAGTGGATGTTCGTCGCGAAGGTGGCTAAGGAGGTGACACTAGGACTAGATGACCTCAGGAGCCACGAGGTGACGGTCGACGTCGGCAGGAAGGTCCTGCGACTTAATGGAGAAGTGATACTTCGGCAACCTGAAGAGCACCTGGGAATTTGCAGGGTCGTCCTGAGGGAAGACGTGGTTGTCCCCGCGAGAAGCGAGGTGGTGACTGGAAGGCCAGCGGACGAAGAACATGATGCTGGACCAGAAGACGCCTGTGCACGGACTATGTGTAGCCAGGACATTGTTGCCGTGCCGAGAGGAGGTGCCAGTGAGACTACTAAAGCCAAAGGACACCGATCACGACGTCCAGGCCGGGATGGTGTTGGGGACGTGCGAGTCCGTGGTCAGCGTAACACCAATCGACAAGACACAGCAGCTGGTGCCGACGCAACACCTGGAGCCTTGGCTGGAAGGCTTACTGGAGAGGGTAGCCGACCACCTGACCGCAGAACAGCTGGAGAAAGTTCGACAACTCTTGAGACGATACCAGCGCGTCTCCAGCCAAGGTAACAGTTGAGACCAGAGGTTCTACTCCCATTAGTCCTGGACTCGTAGGACCAAGACCCGGGCCTCCATCAACCAGGGAGTTATCCGAGCTGTCCCAAAGGGCGCTCGGCGTCCTCCGTGGGGCTTTCCATAGGGCAAGACCTAGATACTAACAAGCCCCTCCATCTGGTCCTATGGACTCAAGACGGGATGGAAGTGGATACGCCACTTACGCGCGTCAACACCAAAGGTGAAGACTACCGATATGACCTCGGTGGGGCCGCCTGGCGATCTAGCACACCTTCTACTAGCTTTGCAGGCTAGTACCCGGGAGAATTAATGGCTTCCCTCAACCCCGTCCGAAGAAGTACCCGATCCCCACGGGTATCGGGAACACACAGCCCCCTCGAGTCCATCCCAATCCGAACAACTCCCGAAGGAAGGGCTCAGATGTTCGGCCCGAGGTTCCTCTAGTAACGTCAGAGGTACCACGAGTGCTAAGGATCCGCAGCGCCCGCACTTTGGCAGCTGAAGAGGACGGATACCCTCCCCTACGGGAACTGTTATGTGTATGGGAATCACCCGATGGGAAGACGCAGAGAGAACATTTGGTACTTCCCCGAAGATAGATCCTGGAGGTCTTGGAGGAAGTGCACGCCGGTACTTCAGAAGGACACTTGGGAGCAAACCGAACAATCGACAAACTCCGATAGCGCTACTACTGGCTGCTCCGTGCAGATGCTGAGGGATGGTGCCGTCAATGTCACGTGTGCGTGGCGAGTCGCGGGCCCCAAACTAGGAGCCAGGGTCGCATACAGCAGTACAACGTCGGAGCGCCATTCGAACGCACCGCTGTCGACATAGCTGGACCATTCACAGTATCCGACCGAGGCAATAAGTACCTGATGGTGGTCGTGGACTACTTCACCGAGTGGCCGGAGGTGTATGCCATCCCGAACCAGGAGGCGAAGGCCATCACAGACTGCCTCGTTGAGCAAATGTTCTGCCATTTTGGGCGCCGTGAGGGCTCCACAGCGACCAGGGCACCAATTTTAGGTCCAACCTGATAAAGGAGGCTTTGGAAAGACTTGGGGTGAACAAGACCCGCACAACACCCCTACATCCACAGTCGGACGGCATGGTCGAAGGGTACAGCATGACCTTAGAAGAACACCTGAGGAAGATCGTGGCCAGCCATCAGAGAGACTGGGACGTCAAGGTGCCACTGTTCTTGCTGGCCTACCGCTCGTCAACACACGACACCACTGAGATGATGCCAGCCAGCTTAATGTTCGGCCGAGAGTTACGCCTCCCTTGTGACCTGGCTTTTGGAAGCCCCCCCCGGACGCAAAACAGCCAGCAACCGAGTATGTGAAGAACCTGGTGGACCATCTCCACGAGTTGCATGAAATGTCTCGTCAGAACATCCAGAAGGCGAGCGACCGCATGAAGACCCGATACGACAGGCAAGCCAACAGCCAAGAGTTCCAGCAGGGTGACCTGGTGTGGCTGTACCACCCTACCCGGACCAAGGGACGCTGCCCGAAACTTCAACAGCCGTGGCAAGGACCGTACCGGGTGGTGAAGAGGATTATCGACGTGGTCTACCGCATCCGAGTGCCCCGAGGGAAGATGTTGGTGGTACACTTGGATCGTCTGGCCCGCTACGATGGTGCTGTTCGGGACGACAAACCTTGAGGAGGGAGCAGTGTCGCGAACCCATTATTTGCGATAGCGCGGCGCGAAGCGATAAGGGACAGATAGTACCGGGTGGAGATAAAGAGCCTGCCTAAGCAGATAAACTTAGCGCGGAGATAAAAGGCATGTCGAAACAGATAAAGTTACACGTCGAGAACGTTCGTGTTTTATCTAGTGACTTGTTACAGAACATTCTATAACAGTGTGGAATCACGAGAAAAAAAAGAAGCCATGGCTAGTTATCGGACAGTTGTAAACAGAGTCGTAACGAGAGCTGTAATTGAAACTGGTATTTTGGAAGTGAACTCTTTGGTGTGATCAGCGACCTTGGAAGATTTTATTTATGTGTTACGTAATTCTGCTGGTGGACAAGGTGTACTTCTACGCAAATAAAGAACGTTTTGAATTTCTGCAACTCGGACTTCTAATTCTACGAACCAACAGTCAGAATATTATATGGGGAGCGAGTATATAAGCATGTCTTTAGACATTTCATGGAGATTTTATGTTGGTGTAGAGTGCCTAAGTTTCGGGTAACATGGAAGGTAATTATCGGAGACCGGAACTTAGGCCTTTTTTTAATGTTTCAAGTCTTTCTTCAATTTGAAAGTGAAGCTGTACGAATTCTACCTCTTTTATTGAAATGCCATAGTTTTAAGTTGTCTTTTTCTGCCTTTTTCAATATAAATGCCTATTTTACGAAATAAATGTTTTTGTTGCATTTATTTATCTATTATTTATTATCAGTTTATTCATTATTAAATATTTCCTTCGGATAGATTTTATTTCAATAACCGTTAGTCCGCGACAGTGAAAATTACTTTAGATTTACACCAATAACATCTGTCGATGTTGAGAGAACATTTTCTCATATGAAAAATGTGATATATGACAGGAGATTCAACATGACCCCGGGGAACTTTAAAAAAAAGTATTTGGGTGTCATATGCAACGAATAAGGCATTGCAATAAATAGGTCCTTTTTAAAACCTTCATTTTTGTGTCATTTACAATACTACAATTTTGTTTAAAGCTTTTTTTAAAGTTCTTTAAAATATGACGATCCAGTTATTGATTAGCGTAACCTATTAAATAAATGGGTTTTGATTGCCTTTCATTGCCTATTTTAGAATAAATAGTGTCTTTTTTCCTGCCTATTTTAGCTATTTATAGTGTTTTTTGCCTGCCTAATTTAATGATTTATAATGCCTGAACTTTCGGCTTCTGGTTATTATAAATTTTATCGCACAATAGTAACACCCTTTTTGAAGCACTTTTAAGCTATTTGCTGGTACAGCAAGGTTTGTCGTGAAGCTATAATTATCTGTAAGATAGCTCAACAGAGAATATATGTGTTCGCCTGCAAGAGTAAGAGCTTTTGAGTTTTAAATATAGACCTACAGGAATGACGGGGACCAACATCACAAATAATGCGCATGACCCTGCTGCTGTGTGCTAAATTACCTACCCCAAAGATAATTTCATATCGCAACAGCAGGCAGAGTATATTGTTTATAAGGCATTGTTTATTTTCTCCACCAGAGCTGTTCATCTATTTTTAACCCAAGAAATTTTATACTGGATACTTATAATGTAGTTGATGTATCCGATTGCTAATTTTGTTACCCGCTTATGTTCTGTTAGGCCAGCTTAAGAAAGCTAGTCTAAGCTAGGATGTAGATTACATCAAAACTACATACCTTGTGCACATTTGTAAAATTAAATTGAAACTCTTGTGTGGAGAATGCCAGAGCTAAAATTTACAAATTAATGTTATTTACATTTAAAATGTTCACAAAAATCTTTATAATAGGAGCTAAAGTATTTATATTTAGTATTACAAACTGCATTAATTTCTGGAGTAAGAGTAGTACAGTTATTGTTTTGAATAAACCAATTCCTCCTCTGTCCAGGCGTTATTGATCAAGTATCTTTCTAGTGCTAACTTGAATATATTTTTCGAACAAGTAACACTCTTTCTAAAATCCTAACATCATTTCTGTAATACAGCATACCCTTCTGCCAAAGTTGGAGCATTTATGTTTATTCTTCAGCTTTAATAGTGTTTAGTTGTGCAAAATTGAGTTGTAACTCTGCATTGGAATGTTGAACGTTAGAAATTGGCATTGCAAAATCCTCTTACTCTTTGATACCGCTGCAGCTTGTAGCACTTTTTCACTACGCTGAAAATGTTCTGGCAGATTATAATGTCTACGTTACATCAGTGTATTTCACTTATTTGAGGAAGAATTCAATCGCAATCTTTCTTCAAGAAAGTAATTTTTACGTGTATTTATGTTAATTTATATTTAAAGCCCCAGTTATTTATATCGCAAATGTTTCAAGCCAAAAGCTTGAATCCTCCAGAATTGTCTCTGAAAATCTACAAAAATCGCTAGAAAAGTCACTAAGTGACAGACGGAGTCATATTTTTGTAATTCTGTCGCTACAAGACGTGAAAAAGCCTTCAGATCTAGTTACAAATCGTTAGTGTTGGCGGCACTGAATGTGAACACGGCTAGAGGGAAATTATTACTACTAAAGGGAAACGCAAGGGAAAAAAACAAGCAAACATCAACATGTTTATTGCTAAGTGACGCGAAGTAACATATCTGTTGCAGCTGAGAGGTGTTGAAAGTATTTTAGTAATATTTTACCTTTGGATACACGAACTAAGTTAGTTTACGATGTGCGATATGCTTAAAGAATTACGCGAGCGTTCTCAGAAACGTAAAAAACTTTTAGCTCAAGCCTACGGTGTTTCTAATGTTGACGAACTGCGCCAGGTTCTGGGTACCTCAGAATCTCCTACAAAAAAAGTTTTTAAGAAAAGTACACCTCAAGAAGAAAAAGTGCAAGAAAAGGTGGCAACAGAAGGAGCTAGTACTGATGAGTTAGTTTACACTGATTCTTCTACTTTCTTGAAAGGAACACAGTCGTCCAATCCTCACAACGATTACTGTCAGCATTTCGTTGACACAGGGCAGAGACCCCAAAATTTCATTCGCGACGTTGGTTTGGCAGATCGATTTGAAGAATATCCAAAATTGCGTGAACTCATTAAACTGAAAGATGATCTGATTGCACACACTGCCGCACCACCGATGTATCTGAAAACTGATTTAATGACTTTCGACATGAAGGAATTGAAGAGTAAATTCGATGTGATTCTGGTGGAACCTCCTTTGGAAGAATACCAGCGCACAATGGGAGTGACTAATATGCAGTTTTGGGCATGGGATCAAATTATGCAGCTGGATATAGGAGAGGTGGCAGCAGCTCGAAGCTTTGTGTTTCTCTGGTGTGGATCATCCGAAGGGCTAGACATGGGACGTTACTGCCTTCGAAAGTGGGGATTTCGTCGTTGTGAAGACATCTGTTGGATACGAACAAACACAAATAATCCGGGACATTCAAAAAATCTTGAACCTAAGGCGGTGTTTCAGAGGACCAAAGAACATTGTCTCATGGGAATAAAAGGAACTGTGCGTCGCTCTACTGATGGAGATTTTATACATGCAAATGTAGATATAGACTTGATTATATCAGAGGAACCAGAATATGGTTCTTTAGAAAAGCCTGTTGAGATATTTCATATAATTGAACATTTCTGTTTGGGTAGAAGACGTTTGCATGTATTTGGCAGAGACAGCACTATTCGACCAGGTTGGCTTACTATAGGTCCAGAACTGACAAATAGTAATTTTAATGCTGATTTATATGCGAGCTACTTTGCAAATGGTCAGGCTACCACAGGATGTACTGAACGAATTGAAACACTGCGACCAAAGTCTCCTCCTCCCAAAGGAAAAGGTGCACCTGGAGGACGTGGACGTGGTGGTTCTTCAAGAGGAGGATTTTCACGTGGTCGTGGAAGAGGAAGATAATTTTCTTTAGAAAGAATTTAAATTAAAATGATTAAAAAGGGAGACTTCTGTTTAGGATGTATCCCTAGTCTCTGAAAGCTAATTCTTATGCAAAAAATATTGGAACTAAATGATTTTACTTTCTTTTGACAATTACATGTTATTTAACTTGAAGTTATACAATTGGAAATAATAAAACCAGTTTCTCACTGTTGAGAAGCAAATGTTACTTATAATTATAAAGTGCTGTCATATTTGTGTCGTTCATGCATTTGAATTATGTGTATGCAATATGTAAGTGGATGAATTTTCTCTCAGCTGATGGAAGTGCTATTCCATGAAAAACACTAAGCATTAGTGACAGAGTAATCCTATTGCTTTTAAACACTTAGCCTGTTTTCTGATACAATCTTGTAAGCTCCATTCCAACATCAGCCATTCTATAAGGTATACATAGAATATACTTGTTAAATATACTCTGTTTTATAGGGAAGTGAAATATGAAGTTAAAATAGTGTTACAAGTGGTTCATTTTCATTCTTATCAGAAAAATGGGCTATGTTTTGTTTTACCATATGGGTATAACTCTGATTTAAAAGTTTTAATAAAAAAAAAACGAAGCAAAGCTATTGGCAGTGAAGCAAATATAATTAATATAATTTATTGAAGTGTTGTTATTTGTGAGTGTTTTAATAAATTCAGTTTTAAAACTAGCAAATGTTAATGGCATACACATGGTCCTCTATCATGTTTTCTTTCATTATTTCTTATGCTTCTTAAGACTTCTAAGTACATTCAAGAGGGAGATAGAAATTTGTGATTGCATTCCTTTACGGTTGCATGTTTGCATAAATATTGTTCTTTGGAAATTAGAAGTGATGTTTTCCTGCACGTAAGTCCTTATGCCTGAATAATGTTAAATGCGGTTTCTGGAATAGCAATGGGCTATCCTGTATTAAGACGGCTGTGGTGTACTTTGAGAATAAAGAGCTTAGCATTGATGGCTGAAGCACTGCCAATATAAAAAAAAATACATGCTGTAAACACCAACACTGCGTAAAATCTACCTATACCAATAGGAGTGGGTGAATAATTAATATACTGCATAATAAAACTGACGAATACTGATTGTCCTTAATAAATTAAGTTTTGTTGAAATAACGTTTTTCTAAAATGAAAACTTGAGCATTTATAGGCAAGTGCTGTATCATTTAACATGACTAATCAAAAAGATGGCCACTTAACTTTATTGATCCATTTAAAAGTTATGTTCAAAATTCCATATTTTCTTCATCCTGTGTAATTATTTGAAAGCACTAAACTTCTGCAAAGCTTCAGGCATTCATGATACACATTTGAATGAATAATAATTAATAATAATAACAGTAAGCGCCTATATGGGTTGGCAATATTTTGCTGTCCCTGCAGATTTCAGAGCTTTGCATTTGGCAGCAACCTCATAAGCTGCATCATTGCATATCCTTGCAAATGACATAAGGAGCCGTGGCTGTCTTAATACAGGATAAACACAGCAACATATTCATGAATATGGCAGTTTTTATTTTTCTGCATTATTCTACTCTGAAGTACTGTCATGGTGCTGGCTAATAGAGCTTAGAAGTAGATGAAATTGTTTAGGGAATACAAGTGAAGATGAGCTTGATGTACTATTAAATTAAAACAGAATTATTAATACCTGTACTAAATGTGTGCTTACTATAGGTGTTTTAGTTTTAAACATAGCTTTTATATGTTACAGCAAATTCTTATTAGATATTGGGATCAAATTTCAGAAAGTGAATGTTTTCAGTCTTTCATCATTGTCTATGTCAGTGAACTACAGTAAACAAATCAGTTAAGGCTGGTTCACAATATACTGGAAGCAGAAACCAGAACAAGAACTGAAAGCAAGAAGACATAAGTTACTTTGGTTCACAATAGATTGGGAACAGATATGGGAATTCTTACTGGTGACAACATGGAAAGTGGATTTTGGACACTATGATGTCCTTTGTTTATAACTTACCGATGACATGTTTTCATGCGCATGCAATTCAGCCAGTGTAAATGAAGGTTAACCTGCATTGAAATTTGATGTAATAAACATTTCCTAAAAGCAATTATATTTCTGATTCTTTTTGCAAAAACGTAATATGTTTGTAACAAATGAAGTGCAATAAAATTTGTTGAAACAAAGAAAAACACACACACATATATAGCAATCGCAATAACTTTCGAAATTACTGCTTGGAAGGATGTTCTATGCTTGAAAGCAATAAATTATTTGCATTAAATCATGGCACTCTGTTTATATGTTTGTTAGAAGCTGTTCTTCTTTAGTTGTAAAATTAACCATATAGTTGAATTGGGAATAGCAGTGAGGGTATGTCCTAGGTGGCTGGACTGTTGTCAGGTTTTCTTCTCTTGTGGTTCTTTGAGTAATATTTGGTATTTATCTGTAGAAGGGATAGTCTATTTACTTGTTCTTCAATGTAGAAGTGTTGTGTTAATTCATAAGTTAATCATGCTTTAGAAGACAGTAAGTAGTCTAAATAGTCATGGCTCCTGAATCTAGAAAGGCTGTTGTATTTGTAAGTTAATTGTGCTGTAGAAGGCAGTAGTCTGTTTAATCGTAGTTTCTGAGTGTGGAAGTGCTGTTGTGTTAATTTTTAAGTTAATTGTGGTTTAGAAGGCAGCAGTCTATTATGTGTTTCAAATGGAAAGAGTTCTCGCCTGTAGCGAATCAGATGTGTTAAAGCCTTCAGTATTGCCACATCACTATCCCCACTTTTTTTATATTTCCCTCTCTCTCGCACACTTGCGAGTGTTCGTGGTGCTAGACGTAAGGGAACGCAAACTGAATTTTCCAAAGTTTTATAATGAGCAGTTGTTGAAATCACAATTGCAACAAGAATATTTTTATATTACACAAATGTTTTAAATATTCCGTTTAAAGTTAATTATAGTTTATGAATTACTTATTTTTCTAATCCAACGAAAATACCAGCGGTGCATCCGTATAGCTGTGAATGTTACGTTAAGAGATAATTTGTCATTGTCTTCAACATCTGAGTACTGCAAATTTATGATAATATGTTCCAAAATCTCGTTACATGCTATTTCTTTCCAAAAGTCGTCTTCTTATAGTTTATCAGATGTCTCGCGCAGTTTTCCCAGTCTTGTTGTGTTCCTTGTCAATTTCTTCCTGAATAAGTCGTTCAACGTCAGTTTAAAAATATTATTTCTGTTTGCAACTTAATTTGAGCCCACATTAATTCTATTGTATTGTTCTAGCAGTAGTAAGAGGGCGGGGGAAGGTGGATTACATCTCATGGGTCCAGCTGATACACTTTTTCATGGAAGAGTAACTGAATAGTGCTGCTTTGAACTCTCTTGAGCAAATAGAGATTACAAACCATTCATAAACAAAGATATAATGTGACCAGACATGTTCTGCCAGACTAGCAAGAAGTGTATTGTTTCCTCTCATCGAATTTAACAAACACCTTGGCCTATTCAAAGTACATATTTCTTTTACCACATCATGTCAAATGTTTACATTTCGGTTCTGAGTAATTTCAAATATACGTTCACGCATACATGCCAACCAATAATGATATTCATTACACTGCTTACGTCGCAATGCATTGTTATAATATAATGGTATCTATTTGTATTAGGAAAACTATTTGAGCTAAAAATATGGAGTTTTTACGGTTATGTTAAATACATTACTCGTTCCTTCCTCATGGATCAGTTTTTGCAAAATCTGAATTTTTGTCTTAGCGAGAATAGTATTTATTAGAGATTGATTAGTTTGCTCGTCACACACCACTTAGGGGGAATGCAATACGATAACACAGGAGGACTCCGATTGTTTGCTCACCTAGTAGTGCTCAAGGACAAACCTCTTCCCATTTAAAACATAACAGTCATATATATCGAGATTTAACTGTATTGGAACACCACAGTGAAGCGAAAAATTATTAATTTTTAGATGAGTCGTATTTATTACACATCTGCTTCACTTTCGTATTAAAATGTGTTCTTTGCTGAAATTTTGTTATGTTTTGGTTGCCAATGATTATGATTATGAGTGAAAGAAAGTGAAGCAGATGTGTAATAAATACGACTCATCTAAAAATTAATAATAACAGTCATAGTTCCTCAATGTAAAAGGTCTCCTGTGTTCATAAGTTAATTGTGACAGCGTGTTCTTTGCAAGACAAGATCTTTCTCATTTACCTAAATAGATATTTTGTTTCTTAATTATGTTAATTGCAAGGGTCATATCAGTGCCATTTACGTGCCAATAAATCTACTGACATGAGGCTGCACATAGCACACCTAAAAGCTTTGATTTAGGCTAGCTTTTGAACTTGTGGCTTGGAATCTATGTCAGTGCCTAACCAACGAGCCATCCAGACTTGCTGTTAAGAAAGAGAAGCTTCATTGCTATTATACAGGATAAAGTTGGATTGCCTTCTTTACTTTTTACAGGCAGTAAGGTTTTTTGCAGCAGAATATAAAATTTCAACAATGATGCTCCTGTAGCATTAGCATGTAGTGAGAAGTAGCACACTCGCCTCTGTAGCATAGGTGGTAGCATGTCTGCCTTACTTTCAAGAGGTCCCGAGTTTAAAATTCGGTCAGGGTGAATTACCTGGATAAGGTATTTTCCGAGGTTTTCCCTTATCCTGAAGGATGAATGTTGGGTAACTCTAAGCTCTGTGGACTGTGGACTCTGGACTCATTTGAGTATCCTTTCATTAATTTCATTCATCGTCCACTATGACTTAACATTGCAGAATGTTAATTAAAAAAAAATAGGAGCACTTTCATTTGTAAGATTAATCAATTATAAATGTTTATTTCATTAATTGAATCTACCTTTCAAAGTTTGCTGACATACAATTTGTGTGTCTTAGAACAATCAGTTATCATTAATTGCGCTTATAAATACGAGGTGCGCCAAGTTATAACACCTATTTTTTTTTTCTTTTCAGGACTGGGATCAGAGTAACTTCTGTTCTTTTTTTTTTTAATACATGTGGCCTCTTTGTGAATGCGTGACAGAGATGGCAGCACTATACAGTGCATATACCTCTAGTGGCAGCAATGAGAGTAGGGACTGTTTTTTATACTTAAAATGGTGACTTTTCATTGCAAGAACAGTGTGTAATCATTCATTTTCTGCAGTTTCATGGTGTGACACCTATTGAAATTCATCGCCATTTGAGTGAGGCATGTGGTGATGGTACCATGGATGTATCCAATGTGTGTTCCTGGGTGCAACAGTTCAATGAAGACAGAACATTGTGTGGCAACAAACCAAGACAGTTGCAGACATCGCCTCCAAAATTGGCATTTCCGTGGGATCTGTGCACGCCATCCTGCATGAAGATCTGAAAATGCTCAATCGGCGATCCTCCAAAACAATGTTCTCCACTCACTGGATCATGTCGTCAGACCGGCTAGTGCGAGACCATGACTGTTTTGGTTTGTTGACACACAATGTTCTGCCTTCATTGAACTATCGCACCCAGGAATGCACATTGGATACATCCATGGTACCATCACCACATGCCTCACTCAACTGTCCATGAATTTCAATAGGTGTCACACCACGAAACTGGAGAAAACGAATGATTACATGTTGTTCTTGCAATGAAAACATCACCATTTTAAGTATCAAAAACAGTCCTAACTCTCGTAGCTGCCACTAGAGTTGTACACACTGGACAGTGCTGCCATCTCTGTCACTTATTCACAAAGAGTCCACGTGTATTTTTTTAAAAAAATCAGAAGTTCCTATCTGGTCCCAGTCCTGGAAAAAAAAAAATAGGTGTTATAACTTGAACGTACCTCGTAGAAAGTATAACAAAATCCTTAAATCCTGGAACTTAGTACTTGTGAATTGTAAGTCACCATTGGGCTATATGATCTTGAGTTTGAGATTTCCTTGTGTTCTACCAGAAAATACGAGTTAGTTGGAAAGTTTCTCCGGAGACTTAAATATGTATGGCACGTTGCTGTGGTAGCCCAGTGATTATAGAGCAGCTGCACGTTGAACTGGGAAGATCTCTATTCAAATCTTAGCTGTGGAATTGAATTTTTCAGTACTGATTCTATTTTTCAGAAGCAGAACTTTTAATTGCATTTATCTTGAAACTAGTAGCTGTTAACTATGAAGGTCAATGATCTTGGATGTGAAGTGGCATTGCTAATACCCACTATAAATCTTTCAACCAATCAGATTTAATTGTGTGATGACTTTGTGCAATACAATTCTATTCGTACATGTTTTAAAACTTACTTTTGCTATTGTAGTTAAGGTTCCCACAGTTTTGTTGTTTTTGCACTTTAAATAGATTGCCCTTCCCCCCCAGTGTGGTGTGGTAGAAGCATGTTTTTCTCATTCAAAAGGTTCCAAATTCAAATTTCGGTCAAAGTGAGTCATGTGGATAAGGTTTCTTCCGGGTTTTCTCCTTATCCTGGAGGACGAATGTCTGGTAACCCTAAGGTCTATGGACCCTGGGCTCATTTGATTATTTTTTTTTTTAATTTACATCCTCCAATGTTAAGTCCCATCGGACGATGAATGAAATGGGTGAAGTGATGCTCAAATGAGTCTGGGGTCCATGGAGCTTAGAGCTACCTGACATTCATTAAATTTAAAGGGAGTAGATTAATGACATTAAACAACACTTACTTTTAAATTTTTCCGGAACATGTTTCAGAGACTTTGCCTCCATCCTCAACTGGCCATCGAGTAGTTGACGATATTTTGTCATAGGTCTCCTCTGGTGGCGGTTCAAGGAACTTGCTGAACAAATCTTTCTGGGGGATGTCGAAATTGAATACTTTGTTCCTATTTTTTGAAATGAAGATTTGTTCCCATGTGGATAGTTCTTGTTTTCCTGATTTGTGTTTAAGTAGTTTTGGTTCTGGGTTTATGTTGTGGTGTTTTTCCCAAAAATGCGTGGCAACTGCTGATTTTTCTAATTGTTTATATTTTATGTTTCTAAAGTGTTCCTTTGCTCTTGTTTCTAAATTTCTTTTGGTTTTTCCAATATAAATTTGACTACAGTCACTGCATTCAATTTGATATATACCAGATTTTTTGTTAGATGGAATGGCATCTTTGATGTTTGAGCAAATTAGGTTTCTTAAGGAGAAATGGTTGACTGGTGCTTGTTGAATGTTTTGTTTTTGAAGACTTTTTTGAATTTATCAAAGGCCCAAGGATGGTAAGTGAATTTTTTTTGAAAATCATATTAGTTTCTGTAGCTGAGAGGGTCATGGTTTCCTTTATTAGCTTCTTCTTTTTTGCTAAGTTCACTTTTTTGTCTACTAAGGATTTGGGAAAGTTATTTTTTTGTGCTATTTCAATTATTTTGTTGTATTCTGTTTTGTATTCTTCTGCTGTGAGAGGGATGTTTACCAGTCTGTGTGCTAAACTATTGAAGATTGCCTGTTTGTGGGATCTTGGGTTGTAGCCATTATGTAGTTGTCTGTCTGTGTTGGTTTTCTGTAAATGCCAAAGTTTAGTCTGTTTTTATTTCTCATTATTTTTAGATCCAAAAATGGTAAATACTCGTCTTTTTCTATTTCTACAGTGAACTTAATGCTTTTTTCTTGGATATTTAAAAGTTTTAGTGCATCACTGATGTGTTTTTTTTGGTACTATTGCAAAGAGGTCATCTACATATCGTTGCCAGAGTTTGAACATCCAAGGGAAACCTTTGTTGATCCTTATTTCTAATGCATTCATATACAGATCGGCCAGGAAGGGTGATAGGGGGTTGCCCATTGCTAAACCTGAAGTTTGGTGGAAATATTTTGTTTGAAACTGGAAGAAATTTTGTTCTATGCATAATTTGGTTAGTTCGATGTAATCTGAAATTTCAGGTGATGACATTCCAAGTGATTTGAGTGCATAGAGTTCGAAAGAGATTACTGTGTCATATTATTACTTTCCCTCAATGATAGATTCAAATTTGTTTTATATGGTTGTCAAATGGGTGCCTGGCTGAAGGCCTGGCAGTTATTCTGCAATGTAAGAAAATGTAGTAAAAATGGAAGTTGGGTTAAGTTATAGCCTTTTAACTGTATGCTTTTCATATGTATACTCTTAAAAATAATTTTTTTGATGCTCTTTCATTTGGTGAGACTTGTATGGAGCTTAGTCTATTTTTGCTACATTACTGTGAGCCATTTGTTGTATGCAGAGTGCATCTGTTGAAGGAATACATTCATTTTGTTGTGTCCATACCTCTAATATCGACAGACCCAAACATGTGAATCAGCTGTGCTGTGTTTTGCCTGTCTGCACCTTTTCACACATTGCTGTCTACCACTATCATGGAAAGGCATGGATGAAACCATGTAACATTTTTAAATCTACTTTTAAAGCTTTACTTACTCATGTTATCAAAGGAGATGCTGAAACTGGCCACCACCATCGTACATACATCTTTGGCACCTCTTTAGGAAACTCACTAGCCATAGTTCATGTTGAGAAATGCTTGAATTTCCTGGCAGATATTTTGTTTTAATTCTTGCAGGTTGTGTGGGTTTGTCTAGTACACTGTATGCATGCTCAGTTACCCCAGAGATAGAAATCGCAGGGGATAAGGTCGGAGAATGAGGTGTCAGAAATCTATACTAATAATTCTGTCCTGAAACACATTTTCATTTTATTAAATTATTGATGAGTCATATTTATTACACATCAGCTTCACTTACGTACCTAGCCCGCCTCGGAAGTGTGGTGGTAGCATGTCTGCCTCACGTTCAAGAGGTCCCGAGTTCGAATCTCAGTCAAGGTGAGTTATTTGGATAAGGTTTTTTCCGGGGCTTTCCCTTATCCTGAAAGGCAAATGTCAGGTAACTCTAAGCTCTATGGGCCTTGGGCTCATTTGAGCATCATTTCAGCCATTCCATTCATCGTCCGATATGACTTAAAGTTGAAGGACGTAAATTACAAAAAATAAAATAATACTTATGTACCTATATTGACGACATGTTTTGTGAACTATTGTTCGCATCATCGGCTCTAATGCAACTAAAGCTTGATCCAGTGGTTTGGTTAGTTCTGGAGTTGCTGCTGCCATCTGTTGATTTCATGATGAATTTAAATGTGGGGTTGTCTTCTGGCTGGATTTCAAAGTTCATTAGTTGGTTTTTATGTTTTTCTATGTATATTCTCTGCCATATGACGAGTTCACTATGTTTTTGTACGTATTTTAGTAATTTGGTGCTATCTTTTCATTTGTTCTCATCAAAGGATTGGTTGTATAAGCTGTTGCAAAGCCTTGTTGAAAAAAGACAAGATTACAAGATTTAATTCTCTGAAAAGGAGGGGAGCAAATTATATTCAGGTATGTACGGGCGTCAACTGTTAACTCAATAAAAATTGGGCCTATAACTCCTCTCATTAATGAAAAGATGCTAGCATTTCTCAACGTGAACTACATTGAGTGATGGATAGTTTCCTAAACAGGTGCTAAACATGTACAGACAACGGCAGTGGCTAGTTTCAAGATCTCCTTTAATAACATAGGTAAGTAAAGTCTGTAAAAGTAAAGGTTTGAATGAGTAGAGCCAGTCTGAAAAATTCAATGCCATAGCCGGGATTTGAACCATGGATTTTCCACTCTCTGTGCATCTGCTCTAAACCACTGAGCTACTATGACTAACATGCCGATATGACATGAAATTCTCCAACTGACTCGTATGTTTCCCGGTAGACCACTAGGGGTTCTCATATAATATGAGACACGCACCTTTTGTGGCGACTTATTATGCTGTAAGTACTGTCCTGTCCTGTAAAAGTAGTTTTAAAAATGTTGTGTGGTTTCATCCACACCTTTCTGTGATAGCGGCAGACAGCAACAACTGCCAAGGATGCAGACAGGCAAAACACTGTGCAGCCGGTTTGGATGTTTTTGGGTCTCTCAGTATTATGTTTATTGCTGCCCTCATTTTAATTTGTACAAAAGGAAAAACCTCTAGTATAAATTTTGGAAAGGAAATTGTTCTGGATTCCACAGTGTTCATGTGCTGCAACTCAGTCAAATGTTTTTACAAATGCTTGCTTGTATGCAGTATGGAAACTTTAGTTTTATACTTAAGACAAGATATGCATCTTTTTTACTTTCTTTTTTTATTTGCTCCATTTACTCATATATCCTGCCTTTACTACAATAGTCATATCAGCAGCCTTTTACTTTTAGAACATATTGCACATTAGCAGTAGTGTTAATTTGTATACAGTGACATTTTCATTGGGTTTGACACATGAGATTACCTACCACTTTCATACATCCAAATTCTGGAGAGGATAGGGAATAATCTTGGTTAGAGAAAAATCTCCATCCCCAGCATGGAATCGAACCTGGAACCCCTCACACAGTAGTCAGATACATACATTATTACTGATAATAACAGTCAACTACCAATGTGTAAACTTTAAAAATAATAGATTATTATCTAAATTTAAACCAACCTTAACTTTGCAATACATGTACCAGATTCTCCTATTTGTCGTGTCAGCAAGCACATTGATAAACCTCAATAAGAAATAATTTTCAGTGACTAATATGGAAACATCCAAGAATGATTGTTCATTATGGCACGTCTCTGATATGCTTGAAGTACCAGTACTTCTTCATAAGAGGCATGGTTGACAATATCAAAGACGATGTTGAACAGTTCTGTTTCATTATAAGATACTAGATGCTTGGAATCTTCTTATTTTCATTTCCAAATATTGACACTATTTATTTGTTCAGGTCCTTTACCTAAAAGAACACATAGTTCACATAACAATGGAAGTTTGATACCAAAATGTTAGTTTGGATTGGTTATATTCAAATTTACTCCTAGTCAGAGCTCAAAATTTACTAAATTACAAAAATCCTTAAATTGTGATGGAAATTTATCAATTACAGTATCCATTAATTTAAAGGATAATCACTTCTGTTGGTCTTAAAACATTTATATTAAATTTAAACTCTTTCATTCCTTGAGATATACTGGCTGGATTATACTGGTCTTCAGATTTTTGTAGCAATTTATTTTATCTTCACATCTGAAAGGGCTTTAGACAGTTCTCAGCATTAATATAATTTTGAGTTGAACTAGTACTCCATGCTCTTATATTGCTAGTGTTTGCGAGAACATGTTTTGTTAGAACTTACCTAACATCTCAGCTAATGTTGACTGTTGCATTTTGATTTGATGAACTCCTGAGAGACTATAGGAGCATCTCTGTTGGCATCTTGATGAACTTGAAGGTTGGGTTCTCATCAAAGGTGGTGACAAAATTGAAGAGCTTTTCTTCATATTTCTTAATAACCATCTTTTCCCACGTGGTTAATGCAGTTGAACCCTGAACACTTTTTAATAAATAGATTTCTTGTTCTACATCTTGATGTTCCTAAAATGCTCTTTAGGCCTAATGTTCAAATTCCTTTTTGTTTTGCCAATGTAAAAGTTGTCCCAGCCTGTGCAGTGTATCTGGTATACACCTGAGTTTTTGTCTGTGGAGCCAAAGTAATACTGTGTTCTTTGAAGACTTTTTGGAAAAGGTATGTAGTAGCTCTGGGATGGTATGTAAGCTTCATACCTTTTCCAATAAGTCCTCAAAGAACACATTACTTTGGCTCCACAGAACAGATTCAGTGTACAACACTGTTTGAAATCACATAATACAAAAGAGAAACCTACAGACAAAAACTCAGTTGGATAACTGTGCAATATATGGAGCATGGAGTACTAGTTCAACTCAAAATTATATTAATTTTGTGCTTCATTGTGTCCTTACTCATTAAGAAATGCTCAATATCTTTGTTGCAGATGCTAATCACGGAACAGTGTTGTCATAAAGTGAGAACAAATGCGATGAATTGCACTCATATAACTATCTGCTCTTGTACAACTGTTCTTAAATGCTTATACTTAATATCTATGTAATGTTAATAGAGATAAGCACTTGAAAAAACTATCTTTATGCTTATTTTCTTGTAGGTGCAAGGGAAATATGGGCATATGGTAGGCTTTAAGCAAGTCAAATCTTTTAAGGGATGCTCTCTATGTAGTAGCCATGAAATTATGTCCACTTTGTATGGCCAAGAGATAAATGGATGACTACCATTTGAGAAAAGTAATAACTATCGGAAAATTCAAACAAATAACCAGGAATAATTCCAAAGGGCTTACTCAGACAAGATCTACAATTTTGTGTAGTGACATTTTGTCTTGTGGTCACACCATGACTGAGAGGTTCGACTGCTTGACTCTCACCAAGGTGGCCTGTGTTTGACCCCAGGTGGAATTTGTGGTGAACAACACAGTGCAGGGTGGGTTTTCTCTGGTTTCCCCCACAATTATATAACCAATTACTTCATTATCACCTTTCCTTCATTCCTCTTGCCCTCGTTCTGTCATTTACTTCTCGACTCTCATACCAGGTATTGGGTTGATCGATCCAGAGTCTCTGCTCTCCCAAAGTACTCACTTGTGGGTCCTGGGAGTGTAAGGAAGAAGATGACAGAAGAAACCTATCTCTTAAGTTTCCAAGTTATGTAAAAGTCATTCTAATGAAGAGGACTTCTGAGGATGCTCCCAGAAAATTCAGCATATATATTTCATTTGTCATTAAAATATTTTAAATATATGTTATTTTAATCAAAATTATTAGAGCCATTATTGAGAAAATAGAATTTTCAAAAAGTGTTCCATTTAAAAGGTATTCTGGGATGGCAGGATTTTCCTAAAACTCTTTGTGTCTTATACTTGAGAGTTTTTGACTTAAACACTAAGTTTGGTGTTTAACTTTTAATTTTTTGAGTTATGCTGTTCATATACATACCGACCTTTCTCTAAAAATCCTTTTTGTAGATTCAGGGGTTGCGAAACGTATTGGCACTGAAATATTGGTATCATTTTTTTGGGTTGAATACAATACTATATGTAGCAGAGAAAGTAGAAATTTGAATAAACTTTATATTTGACATTTGTCAGCTCTTCAGCCCGATGGAATAAATTACTTTTGACATTGTCATTTAAAACAAAGTTAATTATTCATAATGCTGCAGATCAGTAATTACATTTCTAGAATGATATTCCCTCCAAGCCTCTCTGGGACGTATTAATTAAATATCAATTTATTTATGTAAAAAAAGCTGCTAAACTACATAGGGTTTGACAAAAATTACAATTGTATTGTTATGGACTGTTAATGGTGACATTTACTATCACATGAGATAGGTATTTCTTAGTATTTGAAATGTTAATATGGCTCAGGGATTTACCTTTAAAGCTATTTATCAAAATAAACTAATACACCTTGAACGTTCCATTACTCACATGAAAAAAAAAAATGTGATGTCATTACTCGTGCAGATGACAGGTGTCATCCAAGAAGAAAATTGTGGATTTTAATACTGCAGATTATTTTTATGTGTAAGTTTAAACAACTTTATTATATAATAATTATGCTATAATTAATTTTCCTTTTTTTATTAAGTTTGATACTGAATTTCAATACATTTTTCAGTCCAAGGGAGAGTTAAGGTTGTAAGGTATTTGAAAATATGATTATTAAAATATGCAAGCACAACATATTGTGGTTATTTAAACAACAGACATTGATAGAGTCGTCATGAAAAATTCAATGCCACGGCCGGTATTTGAACCATGGATCTACTGGTTTATAGTCCAGTCGTTCTTATCCATGGAGCTACCATGGCCAATTTGCCGTCATGACATTAAATTCTTCAATTAACTCATATATTTCCCTGGTAAACTGGCTCTCGCATCCGAGATACATCGTTTGTGGCGACTTACTATTGTAAGTACTTGAGTCCCAGGCTTCATCATTTAACTCTTATTATTTAAGTTAATTGATGGAAATTATTCATTTGTTCACTCTAGCTGTATACGGACTAAGGTATTGGATTGATAAGAGTCGACATGAAAATTCAATGCCACGGCTGGGATTTGAACCATGGATCTACTGGTTTCCGTCCAGTCGCTCTTAACCATTGAGCTACCATGGCCAATTTTCTGTCATGACATTAAATTCTCCAATTGACTTATATATTTCCTCGGTAAACCACTAGGGGCTCTTGCATCCAAGATACACCGTTTGTGGCAACTTACTATTGTAGGTACTTGAGCTGTGGTCCTTCAGCTTTGGTGCAGCCTCAGTGACACTGTAACTACAACGGTTTCACAAGCAATAATGATTGCCTATAACAGAATGACAATTGAAAAGGAACTGAAAATGATGCGACTGAAAACTTAACCAATCAGGTAAGACAGATAGACAAAATCATCCACACAAGTAATGGAGAGTTAACTGTCTAAATCAACAGGGACGTATTTAAGGGGGGGGGGGGTCCAGGGGGTCTGGACCCCCCCCCAAATGAATTGTCATTCCGAACCTTTAATAAATAAATAGTTGAAATAAAACTAAGTTTAAAATGAATTGAAAAAGGTTATTTAAGTTTCTCTTCTTAACGTCTCTATTCACTGTACAAAACAAGACCGCCTAGTGCAATGAAAACTCTTAATAAGTAGATAGAGTTAACATGAAAAATTCAATGCCACGGCCGGGATTTGAACCACGGATCTCCTGGTTTTCGTCCACTCGCTGTTACTCCATTTGACTCGTATATTTCTCCGGTAAAACACTAGAGGCTCTCGCATCCAAGATACACCGTTTGTGGTGACTTACCATTGTAAGTACTTGTATTGTAAGTGTTACTGTGATGAAGCCTGATGAAGCGAGGCTTCATAACAGTAGTACTTACAATGCAAGTACTTACAATTGTGAGTCGCCACAAACGGTGTATCTGGAATGCGAGAGCCCCTAGTAGTTTACCGGGAAAATATACGAGTCAAATGAATTGAATGTCATGACAGCAAGTTGGCCATGGTAGCTCAATGGGTAAGAGTGACTGGACGGAAATCAAGAGATCCGTGGTTCAAATCCCGGCCGTGGCATTGAATTTTTCATGTTGACTCTATCTATGATAAACCTTAGCCTATGTACGGCTAGTGTGAAGAAATGAGTAATTTCCATCAATTAACTAAAATCTTAATTAGTAATTTTATAAAAAATAATAATAAATAGTTTCACAAGAAATAAACATTTCTGAGAAAAATATTAGCAACAAATGACTAAATGATCAAATAATTTTGAAACTCTTTTTGTTCCCGACTGTGCACCTCTTGCTTGCCCTCAGGACTGTCTTCAGAACTGAGTTATTTAAACTGAAACAAGGGTCATTGACTAAAGTGAGTGAATATCTTCTTTTGGATGGAAGAACTTTCGTCAATTTTCTGTTCTCAGAAACATGTCTATTGATTACGATTAAAATGCTGCATGTTTGAGACACGACAATCTTGAATTTTTGGGGAAAAGGCGATAAACACCTCTTTAATTTCCATGATTATTTAACTAAGAAACCAGGTTATCATAGATAAAAACATCAGGTTAAAAGAGAACATGGAGCTCATAAAATACGCAACTCCTGCAATTTCTACTACCCTCGTATCAGCTATTTTCGAAACATCTCATCCTATATAACAATTTTTATGCACATTTAACAGTCTCAAAATTGCTCGTTGCATAATTTCATAAGAAACCTAGTATTTTATTTATTTATTTTTAATACTTTAACGTCCTTTAACTGGATAATCATATTGGGCAGTAAATGAAACGGGTGATACCATCACATCAGTCTAGAGCGACTAGAACATAAGATTTACCCGACAATCGTCTTTCTAAGATAAGGGAATACCCTGTAAAAAGTCCTATTGAGAAAACTATCTTGATCTCGATTGGAGATCGCTTCTGCAGTGCCCAACTTGCGCTCATATGAGTAAAGGTGGGTTTTTTTCACTTCACCCCACCTCCTCATGAAAGCATTTCCCTTTTTCTCGCTCTCTCTACATAATGGAACGTTGCGTCTTATATTCGCAGACAGTGGGTGGAGGTAAACCCTCCTTCCCCTTACGCGGCAAGGTTGGCCAAGATCTCTTCACTGGGAGTCAGACACGCTACCACCAAACTATGGAGGAGGGCTCCAGTTGAAATCATTTATAACCAAACAGTTTGCCTGATGATGATACGCAATGGAGCAATCGTGCTTTATATGAGTTGCGAAATTGTGAGAACCAGAGAGACTCATGTCAGTGTACGGGAGTACGGGATCAATGTTTATTGCCTCTACCACGTGCTTAGTAAGCACAAACGTGTTACATTCCATTTAAAAAGTTGATATTGAGATGTCATCAGGAATGCAAGTTTTGAGGACACCAGAACAGGGGGGAAAAAACTTAAAAATAAATGTCTGCGCGCGCGCTCCTGAACCCAAATATTGGAGGAATATAAAATGTAGAATTTAATTTCGTTATCTTTCAAGGATGCGAAACGAAGACTTTCAATAAAATCGTCCGAAAATGGCTTCAATAATTTGAATTTAAACACTACATATTTAAGATAGCTGCATAACAAATAGAATGCCTATTGTGAATTTTCTGAGGATAAACCCTGAAGTTTGCTTTACTGGAAGTGAAGTCTGTATAACTATTCTAAACCTAACAGATAAACGAAAAGTTACTGCACAAGTAACTCGTTAAAATACACAAATAATGTCAATTAAAATAATGTATTACAAAGTTAACTAATTTCGATATATTATTTGTTAGTGATTAAAATTCTCAGATACTTACTTAAAGGTATGTAATTTTTAACTTCTAAGATCCTATTCCCTTTTTCATTCAAGGAGAACTAATACTTCAAATGCATCAATTAGTGGTTCGTTTTTAAATATCTGATTGCTGCTTATATCAGTTTATCCCAGGTATAAGAACAAAAGTGTGCAATTAAAGGTCTTTCTATAGACTTTATCCAAACAAAAAAGACAAAAATAAGCTTTTCTGAGAACAATTTGTAGAAGATTGGGTGGAGAAAGTAATGTGAATGTAATATATGACATCTGTTTTTAGTTTTACTAACATGATAAAAATACATCCCTGATCAATTATTAAAAGCAAATAATTCAACGTAGATTTTTGGACCCCCCCCCCCCCGGAAATTGACTTCTGAATACGTGCCTGTAAATCAACTTCATTTTTCCACTTTAACTGAAAAATTTAGAACATGTTTCCCACAATAGTCAAAGTTTTAGTTAATTTTTCCACTGATTCGGAAATGAAACTCCAAACTGTAAGAAATGTTTGATGACATCCCACAGTAAATTACTGTATAGGTGAGAAAGAAAGCTTTCTATTACATTGATAATGTTCCTTGAGGTCGTCACTGCACATCACCAAAACAAGAATTGTACCCAAAGTCTCCCGATTCTGCACTTTTAGATTTCTGCCAAAGTATTTCTTATAACTTGAGATAATGACCATTAAAAAAATAAAAAAAGAAAGAAAGACAGGAGCAAAGCATCATTATTGCAATAATAAGTAATAAGGTTAATAAAAGTACATGGAAGATGACTGCTTTTTCATCTACAACATCCGTAACACATAAATTGCTGTATTAATAAAAAAAAGTTTGACTTTAAATGAATATGTAATGGTAGAATTCCGGTTATGTCATGGTATTAATTTTTGGTTTTTATTACATGCATACATCCTACTTACAAATAGGTCTTTGTAAAAATTTATTTGCTTCATTCTTGCTGTTCATATGCCCTCACAAGTCTTTTAAATCTGGGGAGTTTTACAAATCAAAGAATATTTCATTCAGGTTTACCATTGCTTCACTACCGTTAAAACTTAAATTACCTTTCCAGATCTGAAATTTTGTTGTATTTCATTCAAATAGACAATTTTAGTGTCTTATTCATATAAATTGAGCTCAAATGAGGCAAAAAATAGTCCACTGATATGGAAAGTGATACATTAAATTTTAGACTAATATATGTTATTTTTTACAATTATTTGATATGCAACACAGCAGTCAGAATAGTTGTGTTGGCAGCATTGGATGTTCAGTTTTATTTGGAGTGTTCATTTGAAAGTAATGGGTACATGCAGCACTTCAAATAAATGTTTCGGGTAAGCTTTTTGGGAACATAGATGTGGCAGACCCTGGCTTACCTTCATACTGCCCATGCAAGTTGCAACCCTTGATGACTTGCACTTTGATGCTCTTTCATATCCCCCATACTCATCATATCTAGCATTGAGTGATTACTGCATGTTTGGATCACCCAAAAAAGTAATGGGGAAGAAAGAAATTTTGTTCTGATGAAGAGGTTCACTAGGTAGTGTACAAGTGGCTGCACACACAATCAAAAGAATCTTTTTTTCAGAGGAATCGGTCTACTTTCTTTGTGCTGGAGGAAGTGTGTTGAACAACAGGGAGACTATATCAAAAGATGATACACTTGTATTAATCTCGGTCAGGGTGAGTTACCTGGATAAGGTTTTTTCCGGGGTTTTCCCTTATCCTTACAGATGAATGTTGGGTAGCTCTAAGCTCCATGGACCCTGGACACATTTGAACATCATTTCACCCATTTCATTCACCGTCCAATATGACTTAACGTTGGAGGATGTAAATTAACAAAAAAACAAAAAAAAACTTTTGTTCAAGAAAAGGAATTTAAAAACGTATTTGTGACTTTCACTTCACTCCTCATAAGTACCGCACAAAAATTTCACTACACTTATTTGCTTTTAAACTCCCACATTTTTGTAATAGCTATTACTTAACAAACATTTGTATTTGGATAGTCAGGCTGAAAAATTCAATGCCATGGCTGGGATTTGAAACACGGATCTCCCAGTCTCTGTCCAGTCGCTCTTAACCATTGAGTTACCATGGCCAACGTGCTGTCATGATACTAAATTCTCCAAATGACTCATATGTTTCCTTGTAAATCACTAGGGGTCCTCATATACATTGAGATATGCACCTTTTGTGGCGACTTACCATGTTGTAAGTACTTAAGTCCCAGGCTTTATAGTTACCACTATTAGGTTAATTGATGGACATTTAATTATTAAAATTAATAATTAAATTTCCATAAATTGGCATTGCTTCATAAAGGTTCCGCAGTTTGATTGGGTATTGTGTTGCTGCCCTGCAAACTCTTGATCTATTGCCAGTAACATATGTTCATTCAAAAGAATCTGAAACAAGTAACTCTTCTTGCACATGGTGTGTTAGTTCTGGGAATGCATAATGCATATCCTCAGATGGGACAAAGGCCTAATGAGTTATCTGTCTTCTGGTTTGTTATATGTTTCTTAAAGGCTTTTAGCCAGGATTTTCGATACAGTAATTGTCCCAAATGAAAGGCAACAGAAAATGATTGTCAGGCAGAACTTCACTGACACTGTTATCAGTACCTTTTTAAAATCTAGCATATGTTGTGTAAATGTAATATTTATTTTATAGTTACAAGCTGCATTCACTCAACACTTGTCGCCCGTCTCGGTAGCGGGTCTGCCTCATGTTCAAGAGGTCCCGAATACGAATCTCGCGAGGATGATTTACCTGGATAAGGTTTTTCCAGAGTTTTTCGTTATCTTAACGACTTAACGTTGGAGGACGTAAATTAAAAAAACAATAATAAAAAAGCTCAGCACTTCTCCAAACACATGCGAACAAATTATTTGATGTTTGGAAGAAAATGCATGTATCAAAAGCAACGGTAATTGTAACCTGTAATCATTATACTTTTATGTAGCCTCATAGCTTAGTCAGTATACCACTGTCTTGTCGTGCGAGGGGTCCTGGGTTCGATTTCCGGCTGGGGGTGGGGATTTTTTTCTCCAACTAAGATGATTCCCCAGAGTCTGGAAGTATGAATGGCAGTGTGAATATGTGCGTGATCTAATGGTGCAACTCAACATTTACGAGTTAACACCATCGTTATGCTGCAAAGGAGAATGGCCACCGATTTGACCACTGCAGTTAAAGTATAAATGAAAATAAAAATGGAATATATTTGCTGAAAGTTTAAAAGTGAACATATAGCGCATGTAAATAAAGTTTGTGAACTTCTTTTGGTTCCAAAAAGAGTATGCAGTCTCCAGTTTGTCCAATTATGAATTAATGTTTCTCCTAGAAGGCTCTTTCATATTGCACAGAAATTGTGTCAACATTTACTGTTGGTTTGGATTTTGTGATACAGTGGCATTCTCAACACAGTCTACCGTAACAGCCTCTCTGTCTGTCTCTCTCTCTCTCTATCTATCTTCTATCTCTCTCTCTCTCACACACACACACACACACACACACACACACACACACACACACACACACATTCATTCATTCTGCAGTATAAGTTGTTCTCTGTGATCTAGGGTTAACATGCCAGCCTCTGGCTCCTAAGGTCATGTTTTCAAACCTGGCGGAGAGTGATAGATATTTTTGGGCGTAAAAATCCTTAGTATGGCTTCCTTTGGAAGGGAAGTAAAGCTAGTGATCCAGTGAGATTTATTTCATGTAAAGAACCTCAAGTCTAATAAAGAGGTCCCTGAACATAACTAAATGGTCTTTCACATCCAATATAAAATGGAACACTGAAAACCAAATCAGTTTTAGAGCATCCATAAACAAATAAAAATGGAGGGTAAACAAAAACTTAGGAAGGGTCTGGGTAACAGTTACAGCTTACAGGGTAACGGTAGGCAAGAGCGTCTGGTAAAAAACCGTCACATATCAGGAGCATGACACCTTAATGGACAGGAGTACCAGGTACTGGTGGCAAGTCAAAACGCACTGGAATGAAACTATTTTTGGTCTTCTACAGGCACAAAATACTAGGGGACAGCGATTTCATTAATAATTCCAATTGGATCATGATATATAGGTACAACACATGTATTTCACTGTACAGTAGAAATCTTGAGACGAATGCATTCTGTTGTATGGGGTGCAGCCAGTAAAACACACATTCGTTGATTAGAGGAAATTTGTTCAAATTTCCATAAAGCTTCTTGGTTTATAAAAAACAGTCAGCTCTGTCAATAAATATGCATTCTTCCCATAGAGCAAAACATCAGGTTATTAGCAAATCATTCTGTAACAAACTACCAATTTGCTCTGCAGATCAGGCCTATCACGTTGGAACAACTTGACAGAAAAGAAGATCAAAGCTGAAATTACCCCATTCTATTCAGGTAATCTGATAACCGATTTAACTTACTAAGTATAAATCCAGTGATAACAAGTTAAACATGGTTTGAATGTAAGTACACCTCTTCATTTCATTGTTTGCTAACATGCATTTTATTGTATTGTTTTACATTTACGAGTATATTTAAATGTTCACTATCACCATGGTTTATAAGCATTAGTGAGATTAACAGTGTAGGTATATATTATATGCATACCCACAGTTCATTATTAGGGTCATCATAACTCGCGATAACACGTTTTATTAGCAAATTTTAATGTTTATATTTTATTAAACAGTCATTATTACATTTTGACGCTTCCTAGTACGATAATCTTGAATGACTTTAATTCCATATAGTTTGTTATCTTTATTTCAATAATAATATATAAAATAAAGTATGGTGCGGGTGACGATCACTAAAGGTTATGGAAGTACCGTTTAGAAGTGGTGTTTGTTGAAGTTCAGTGCTGGTGGTACATAAACACACTCGTTTTTCATAAGTCACGAAGTTCTCTGTTAGCACATTTCCTAGTGTCTGATTCAAGTTGTCATTTGTTCCTCTTGTGCGTTTACGGCGGTAGAAAGCGGTCGAAGGTTTGATACTCTTACAAAATTCAGTTAGTGCTGCTTTTATTGAACTCAGAAGTATTGCTTGCATATTGCTATAAACAAAACATTAAATGCACTAATGTTATGTGCTACTAAACCTCGTGATGTAGTCAGGGCCGTATTCCTAACAAAATAAAGTGGGGGACTAGTCTAAAAAAAATTTCAGATGCTGGAGAACTGATCAGAATGTTGCACTTGTAGATTTGCTTTCCTGCTTCGGTTGTCCTCAGCATGCCTATGACTTTTTATCCGTTCTTTTATGTAATTCTCTGGGTTCCACATATGTACTGGAGGTCCGTTAATAGTAAAATATCAGAGATGAGAGATAACATACAGAAAGAGTTGACACAACTGAGTTTGCTGTGTAGTGTTTTGCCCATGTCCTGTTCATTTTTCAATTTGAAAACTCAGAGTCTTAGAAAAATCTGAATAAGGTTTGTTGTATTTCACTACAAAATATGCAGTACGAAACACTTTCCTCGTACTGTTGAAAATATGCTTGTGCTGTTCAACCACAAGGTTTTGCAGAACATTTTCTTGTCTTTCTTTCTCTTGGATGCATGCTGTCAGAATTCTTGTTTGTGGATATTATAGGATTATATCAGTGCTGTTGGTGTCCCAAAATTTCGTCCTATCCGCAAGAGTTCTTTTACAGGCCTGTGAATCTACTTAGATGGAACATACACTTTTACATGTGCTTAAAACATACTCTGAGCTCAGTTTGAACCTATGACCTTCGGATGAGTAAACCAGTGTCCAACCAACTGAGTCTTCCAGATCAACACTTAAAAATCCTCCCTGATGTGTTAATTCACAATACTTTTTCTACTCACTTTTCTATAAGTTCTTGTTAAAAAAGCATATTATTCTAGCTACTTCTTGTTAATAAAGATAAACTTTCAATTTAAATTTACACATTTTGTTTTACACTATAGTAGGTAAAGCAATTGATTTTCAAAATTTGTGATGGCTTTGAAATTCCACGTTCTTTCCAAGACATGTAAAGAAGTGAATGACTTGTCATTTGAAAAGGTATAAGTCTTTGAAAATTCACTCCAATAATGAATATTTTGCAAATGGTTTACAAAAAACAGTTTCTTGATTAAATTGCATGTTTAACTAAATATACATTTTTTGTGTAATAGTTTTTCCCTTATCTCTTAAATGGTTAATCAATTATGCAAAAGTCATTCAGAATGAAGAGGAGTTCAGTGGTTATTCTCAGAAAATTCAAGATACTGTCACCCGAACGTCGGAACTCCCGATAGAACCGGCCGGCAGTAGGGCCAGACGGAAGTATTCAGGCCACGCCTACCCATTTATCTTGTGGTGTTCACTGAAGGGGATGGTGAGGAAAGTGTCACTGGTCGCTGGCCGCCTCCTTCCCCTCCCTTTGACGTCTGGAACAGTTGGGATATTTCATCTAACCCGGAACCTTCTAGATAGGTCAGTTGGTCTTATATAAGCGACGCGCTGGGCCGGAGAAGAGTTCAGTTCTTGGCGAGCAGCTGTGAGGAGCGCCGAATGAGCAAACGTACTGGAAGACGGTGTACGTGTATCAGAGGAGTTGTACGTGATTGTGAGCGTTGAATGTACCTGTGACAGACAAACTGGTGAATCGTAATTGTGTGCGTTAAGTAATTCTATGTAATCGGCAACTGTTCCAACTGTAATTCGGTGGAAATAAAGAACATTTTGAGTTTTTGCAATTGGAATTTTAATTTCATGAACCCACAAAGTCACAATACGTATACATTTTGTTTGTCATGAAAATATCTTAAGCAATTGGTATTTGAATAAAAATCATTTAAGATATTTTTGAGATATCAATTTTTTTTTTTTTTTTTTTTTTTTTTTTTTTTTTTTTTTTTTTTTTTAATATTTCATGTAACGTGCAGCTTGGAATGAAAGAATTTTCTTGAAAATCTTCATGTCACATTCTTGGAAAATGCTGATCTTAAATACCAAATTATTTAACCAACTTAATTTTTGCACAAAGAAGTTTAACTATATATATATATATATAAAGGCTGTAATATGTACAGGATTCTCAGCAACTAGGAAAGTCAGGAGACTGTTTAAAAATTGACTTGTGTTTAGAAAGTCGGGATATTATTTCAAAGTTATATGTCTGGTAATTCATGTGGATGGAGACTATATATTAAATAGGATTACAACAGTTTGTGCTCCTTAAAATCCCCTGCCAATCCTTCAAGTGATGAATTGTAAATGAAATAAAAGGAACTGATATACATAGATACTTTCAAATGTTAAAGAGATAAGCTTTGTGACTACAGCTTCTGATTAATTTAAGGTATCTTAGACTTTGTTCCAATCTCTTACCTCTTTGAACCTGTTTAGAGTTGCGAGGAGGTAGTGGCCAAAACAGAAATTTCAATTATCAAATGGCTGGATACATCACTTAATCCAGAATTTGTAGCACAGCCTGGCAATATCTGCACAGTCAATTTGAAGCATACTGTAAAGTATGCAGAAAGAACTGACTGTAGACTTTCATGGCCAGAATCCATACAACTGAAAGTTATTTATGCCTTTGTCTGTTGGAAATAGATATTCCAAATGTTTTGTCTATATTTATGATAGGTATCCTCTGTGTTAATATATATACCGAAAGCACTCTTTGCTGTTTGGTCCATATGCCAGACGACTGGTGGGAGACAAGACTTGGCTTGTAAGCCACTGAATATGCCTCAAATATTTCCACAACAGTTATGGATGAAACATCTGAAACTTCTACTTCCAGCAAACCACTGCAAAACAACTTGGAAATAACTTCCAGCTGTATGTACGAAAGAAGTTTTCTTTTTTGAGTATTGGTGTAGCATTAAATAAATATTGTTTAAATGTGTGAGCTGGACAGCTTGAGGGAAACATTTTAAAGGTAGCTCCCAAGAATTCAGATGGTCAAGTTTATATTAAACTGAAATAGTGCCAACTTTATAATAAAAACTAGGTACTAGTTTCAAGTCAGTCAGAAAATCAAATCTTGTTTTCAAACAATAAAGTTTGATTAAACCACTTCTCAGCATTAAATATTGCATTGTATTTGAATTTATTGGGAATTTGTGTTCTAAAAACAAATTATTAAAAAGCATTACATAAGTATAAAACATTTCTAAATAAATGCACACATATAACTCAATGGGCTCTACCAACCAAGGATTATTTGCTTCAAATAATATCCTTCAAGATATCACTATTGATGTCAATTGAACAAACAGGATGTCACCAAAGTGGAAATATGTCACATCTGGCTTACATTCTCTATAGTAGAGATAGGGGAGGCTGCTTAAAAGTGTACAAATACAAAATTGTGGTCAGGGAAGTTAGTTTCTTATTTTTGCTGGGAACCCTGGTTTATTTCTGTTAAAATCTCAGTATCAAATTTTTGGATCAAATTCAATATTTTATCTATACACCTTAGAAAAGAACAGCAGAAATAGTAAGAGAATATAGAATTGAAATTATTTAAGTTATGGTTCTCTTTATCATATAAGAGTAAAACAGATGTATAAAAATATAGGGTTCAAAATAAAATATTTAAGGTGGTACAAGCCTGTAACCTAATGGATCACATTAGAAAGAATATATAAGTAGAGAATTAAAGATAGTCTCAGTAATTATCAATAAATGACATGCAAATGGAGAAAACTGGAAGAAGCATTTAGAAGAAATGTCAATTATCAAACTCCCAAAAGTAATAGATACGAAAATTAGATATACATACTCTAAATAGTGATACAGCCCTTCTAACTGGATGGCAATTAAGTCTCCTCTGTTTTATATTTAAGCTAAAAACTAACTTTCATTAGCTATTTATTCATGATTCAATGTTTTGCTTTATTTAATAATAATGTGTATCTGTAACATTTTCTTTTTATTAAAAAGAACAAACATCAATTACTTATTTACATATGAACTGGGGCTAGCGATTAGCCTTGGTTTTATGTATATACCCTTGGTTACAACCATTTTATAGATTAGGTTTAGCCATGGGCACTTAAGTACTTTTTCATTTACAGATGTTTCTAGAGATGGATTTATTTCATTGTTCTTCATTATTTATCTTACCAGATAAATGTTCCCCTCCAGGCAATTATAAATGTTTTCTTATGTTGCAGCATTATCATCTGTGGAGCCAAAGAATGCTAATATTGCAAGCTATGTGAGCTACCATCGTCCTGCACTTAGTTATATAAAGCCGTTGTTTAGGAAACAGGTGTCAGCACAAGAGACAAGAAGCAGTGCTGAGAGCAGCACAGGAAATGCTGACTCCAGCAATGATGGTAGCAGTAACAGCAGTACAAGCAGCAGTAGTTCTGAAAGCGATGACAACTCAGAAGAATCAGGCCATATCCCTGTGCGACCTGTTAGACGCAAACCTCAACAAACAGAACCACCACGTTTACCTCTGCATAAAGGTAAACCAAGGTAAGTGAATGTTGTCAGTCTACATTGCTCTCAGGGCAAGTACTTAAAATTATTTTGTTTCCTTCTTTTCTTGGTCCATTTCTTGTGTAGGTATGTTTAATTCCTCCCTTTATTGCTAATAGTATTGAACTGTTTGTTCCCATGAACTACTTTACACTTTCATGTTCTTTGATAGTAATTCAAATGAAATAGTTCATTTATGAAATCATGAAGTTAATAAGTGACTTCATTCACTATATCATGTTAAATAATACTTTGTAATGTTTCATAAAGTTAAAAATTCAAAGTAACAATAAATCTTGTACAGCTATGTTGTAAAATAAAACCTTAATACCTTAATATTCAAGATAAGAAGCTGTAGCAACATTTAGATTATTAACAGGTCATGATTATTCACCTCTACATCTATATACAACCGCAACCTTTAACTCTCCAAATTGCATCCTGTTTCAAAATAAAAACTAGTGCAACATCACTTCTACGTCTCTAATTATCTGTGTCTCAAAAGAGCAGGGGTGAAGCATAGTATGATGTTTATGGAAGTGCTACCTGCATACAGGCAACAAGTTTCGAATCCAAGTCCACTAGCTGCAGATATACAGGAGCTGCATCACTAAACATCATGCCACACTTTGCCACTGCCTACAGGAACAATGATTGATCTTTTTTGGCAAGAAAAATAGAATAGATGGAATATATCAAGCAATTGGGCATTAGGCTACAACTAGTACTTTTACCCTTATTTTTCATAAAGTTTCCAACAGATTGAAGTCTTATGCACTCAAATAGGGTGGTTAGATGGGAGGAATTTTACAATTTAGTATGTGTAACTGTCCTGCCGTCTAACAACCTTGTGCTTCAATCCAGCCCTGAAGACCTTATACACTTCCTTGTTGAGAAGGCAGAGAAATGAATAAAGCAGATGCTAACGAGCTGTAGATAACAAATGAGTAATACATGATCCAAAATATGAGAATATTGTGAAGTGTGGGAACAGCAATGGATGACTCATGAATGTTTTTAAGTGTGAGAAAATGTTATGAATTGTGAGAAATGCAAACTATAAAGGAGTTTAGAATACAAGGAAGAGTAAGAACTGTTAACTATGTGATCATTACGATAAATTGGTAATCTGAAGTTAGAATCCTGACAGTTGTTTTTCTTCCAATTTTTTAGTAAATTGCAAATACCAATGAAGCACACTAAATTTAAGATACTTCCAGAATTTACTTCTCTAGTTATCTTTTTTATTCCTCATCTGTATCCACTGCTACTATATACTGTAAAAAATAAATAAAAAAATAAATTGAGATTAATTATATGTATTTATATAGTGGAGCCAAAATTTCTAGGTTCTTAAAAAAATTTTCATATGAATAACTGCTATGTATCAGAAATGATTCATGTTGCTTTGTTCTGTAATAAAAAAGGTACTTACTTCCAACTGGTTTTTTACAAAAAGTGAGAGAGAAGTAAAAAAAGAAAATGAAGCATGAAAATTTGATTTAAAGTTGCATTATAACTGCGAAGCCCAATTACTATTTTCCTTTCATGGAAGTGTTGAAAACAGTATTGTAATAAATTAAATTTAAGGATGAGTCGATTAATGACGCTAAACAGCACCTACTTTTAAATTTCCCGAAACGTGTACATGTACATGTACTTTCCTCCATTATCAAGCAGACATCGATTGGTTCTCTGTGGTGTAGCTGGCGATATTTTGTCGGAGGTCTCCTCTGGTGGCAGTTCGAGATGTGGCTATTGTCAAGACTACTGAACAATTGAACAATTTACTATGCTCAGTCAAAGATCTTGGGGAGCTCCTGTCATCAGCTAGTATATACCTATTCTCTGTTCTTGTGGTTCAGTTTTCATTGGAGCTACACAACCCAGCACAAACACCAGGCTTACTGAGCACAAAAGAAACTGCCAACTGAGCCAAGCAGAAAAGTTTGCAGTTGTCAAACACACCATTTAAGTTGAGGTCAAACAAATTGTTAAGTTCCAGGACATGAACATCCTTTCATCCAAGACACATTACTGAGCCCTACTACAGCACAAAGCTATTGAAATTTATAAGTATCCAAATAATTTCAGTGGAAAGAAGAGCCTCTAAAACTCAACAGCAAATGGTATCCAGTCATTGAAGGGAAGAAACATCACATAACAGGAGAAAAATAAAGCAAGCCAATCAAAAGGGAGCAACACCATGGATAAAGGTAGGCGCCTCCTACGACCGTCCAGTTCCAAAAGAATCGGCAGAGAGTGCTCTCAATATAAATATAGCAGCACGGACAGTCAACACTTCAGATGCAATGCAACCTTCTACAAGGAGACTTCAACCACGCCACTGAAAATGTCTTTGCAGTTGTTGATGAAACTTCTGGAACATCTATTTCCAGCAGACTATGGCATAACAACTTGTAGCTTTTGCTGACGACTTGGTTGTTCTCACCACAGGTGACAGTATGGAAGATGCTGAAATGCACGCAAACTCAGACATGGAGAAATTTGAAGACTGGTCCAAACAAAATAAGATCCAGTTTAATGAACTGAAATCTAAAGTTCTTCTGGTAACCAGAAAAATTAGAGAACAAAACAGCCCAATCACTATATATTTAAACAACTGGAAAATGGAACAAGTTCAGGAAATTAAGTATCTGGGAATAATATTCGACAACAAACTACTCTTCAACAAACACATTCAGTATGTCAGTAACAGATGCACTACACTCATTAATGCACTCACAAAAGTTGCAAAGCTTAACTGGGATCTTGGCCATTGAGCCCTCTACACACTCTATAAAGGAGCTGTATTACCAATTCTCTTATACGGAGCACCAGTGTGGCAAGAAGGTATCCGGAAACGCAAAAACATTGCCAAATACAAAAGGGTACAGAGACTCATGAATATCAGAATCTCTAAAGCGTACAGAACCATATCCTTTGAAACATCATGCGTCTTAGCTGCACTCACACCCATTGACATTATAGTCCAAGAGAAACTAACCATCCACAAGGCCATACATAATAAATGCAACACATTCCCAGTAGTTGAATCACTCCCAGAACCAGGAAGCTGGACACATCCAGCGGAAAGGGTCCACATTAAAGAGGCGGAAGAAAATAAGCAGTACCCCATACACATATATACAGAGTGCAGCAAAATTGATGGGAAAGTAGGAGCTGCAGCGGTCATCATTCAAAATGAAATTCTGATTCAGAAACTGAAATACAAACTACACGATAAATGCTCAAACAACCAAGCAGAACAAATAGCCATACTGCAGGCTCTTCACACACTCCAAGTAAACACAGAAAACAGAATAACAGAAAAAACAGCAATAATATACACAGACAGCCAAATAAGCATAAACCTCTTAAAAAACAATCGCCACCAAAATACTATAATAGAAGACATCAAACGTAAATACAAACAGCTTGAAGATAACAAATGGACGATTCATGTACAATGGGTGAAAGCCCACATAAGGAACCATGATAATGAATTGGCAGACAAACTTGCTAAGGTGGCAGCAAAACAAAATGACCTACCAACAATATACCAGAAGATACCGAAAACTGAAATAGTACACCACATCAAACTGCAAAACATAGAAAATTGGCAACTTCAATGGAACCGAACAACAAAAGGATCAGAGACCAAACAGTTCTTCCCAGACATTAAGGAGCGATTAAAGATCAACATTAGGCTCACGCTGAACATCACTGCAATAGTTACTGGACAGGGCAAAGTAAGATCACATCTCCACCGCTTCAAGAGAAGTGACTCTCCATTGTGTTCCTGCAATGCTGGAGACCAGACAGTGGATCATATCCTCTATGAGTGCTCAAGTGTTTCGAGTGAAAGACAAAACCTAGTTTACAGTGTTTTGAAACAAGAAAACTGGCCAGTGTCAAAAGACAGTATAATTAAGAAATATTGTAATGCTTTCTGCCGGTTTATAAACTAAACTGATTTTGAGAAATTGCTAAAGTTATAGATAGGGCAAGGAAACTATATAATCACAAAGAGCAAATACCAGTTAAATACAAACTGTCATAAGAACTTTAGTAATATATTCCAGTTAAAGAAAAATAGCAATAATGTTAAAAGTAAACAATTATATGTAATGTAATAACAATGTAAAAATGATACAAGTCTGTATAAAAGGCATGTAGTGTTACATTTGTAATGGAGCATGCTGGAAAGTAATAAATAAATTTAAAAAAAAGAAAAACCTTAGAAATAACTTCCAGTTATATTATTACTCTACTGATTAAGCTATTCTTTCATTTGAAAGAATTGTTCAGTCTTATTATAATAAATAAATGAGTTTATTCACCAAGTTTTTTTCATATACTTTGTTTTAGTTGTAAAATGTATGTTAAACTAATTATATTAATATTTATATTTTTTCAGTTTATAATCCTCTACTTATGGGGATGCATTTCCTCCATACCCCACTATAATTAACACCAGATTATGTGTATAATGGGAATATACATTATACTTAGAGTAACTCTAAGTAAAAGAGTGAAGACATGAGGAAAAATACCGCTATGTTTGATTCAAGTTACACAAGGAATAATGTTAGTAAATGTTATAGTTAGAGTAGGAAACTTCAGTTGTAGCCAGAAGATTTGTCAATAAATAAATATGTGCATATATACTCCCATAAAAGTACAGAAAAATATTATTTAATATCTAACAGATACAAATCAAATATTGCTACTTATCCAAAGTATAAACTTGAAAGAAGCATAGAGACAGTGAAGCACAACTTAGCACAAAAGTGAATTGAGAAGATATTGACACACTGCTTCACTCACACTGTTTTTTCACAGGACATGTTTCAAGAGCTTTTGCTCTTATCATCAGCTGGAACTTGACTCAAGTCGAGCAAAAGCTCTTAAAACATGTCCTGTGAAAAAACAGTGTGAGTGAAGCAGTGTGTCAATATCTTCTCAATTCACTTTTGTGCATTGCTACTTATTTTTCACTTTTTAAGACATAGGAATTTTGAATTTTCAAACCCCATAGAAGCTAGGAAGCAGAGGCAGTTCTTCCTTGATGTGTTTGAATTGCTGAGTCACCTACTTTTCTTGAATAACTTACATGGTTATGTTTTATGTTCTAACATTTAATTTTCAATTATAAAAGTTATCCAAATTATATTTTGTAATGGAGCCACTCTCTTGGCGCCCACGTGTCGATAATGCAGCTAGCTTACTTCCCGACTAGTGGTTCGTTATTAAAAGGCCAAGGTGACCGTAACAGATGCGGTGAGTGAGGAGAGATTGGATGGGTAGAATGCATTGCTGGTTACCATGGCTACGGATTCGATTCATAGAAGCCATATATTCCAGACCAAATCAGCACAGGACCAACACAATACAGGACTTTCTTCCTACTTTTTCGTTTATTTGAAAAGAAATTTGTTGGTAGAAGTGGTAATCCGCTTGAAGCGAGCCCTTGTGTCATGTGCTTATGTTTATTATCAGTTTGCATCCTGAGTAAAAGTGCAATTTTTTATCTTATCAATGATTATTGTCTGATATGTGAAGTGTTTAATTTTTCATATTTAAGGGATTTACAACGAATCCAACACACAACTTGGTGTGTTCCATTCTCCATATACCCTTTTCTTTATGGAAAAATGACGACAAACGCGACGTGATAAATGTCAGTAGGCCAACACCAGTGCTATGTTTAAAAAAATTTTGCAGTGGAGCATCTTCAAAATACACCAAGACATTTAAGACTCGTTGGTATGAGGGACATAATTGTGTCAGATTTTGAAGGAGCTGGGAAAAAACACTAACTACATTGCAGACGCTCTTTGGGAAAGCTCACGTCTATATATTGTAAAATATGATGAGAACATTAAGCTCAACAGGCTTTTCATGCAATATTCCATTCAGAAAGTAGACAATAAATGACATGTCGTGGACATAACAAAAGTGAGGACTCTTTAAATAAAGGTAATTTTAAGGAACTTTTGGATTCATATACAGAGGGAAGCCCCATCGAAATACAAAACCACTCCCCCCAGGGGCCTACTTCGGTAGGTACGGGTTTGGCGAACCCGGGGTCCCGAGCCAACAGTCTCCCTCGTGTGGGCTCCTCTTCGTGGTTGAGGGAGACGGTCAACAGGCCCACCCACGTGTAGGCCGTGCGTGGAGACCCGTGTCGGTGGAAAGGTTTGTCCTGGTGGTTGAGGGATGCGTATCTGAGCTCGTAACAGTTTTTTCTGAATTCGGGGAGGGTGCGCATTTCTAATACACTACTTTGGCTTCTGCTTCGCCTAAACGGGAGGTTAGGGACTAACCCACCCCTAATCAATCGGCCAGGACTAGGTATTGTACCGACCTCCAGGGTGAGTGGGACGGCGAGCTCGCTATATCCCCTGTGTAGCCCTGTCATCCCAGTGGGGTGACCCCTTGTTGGACTCCGTGGTGGGTGGGGAGCACTGGGGGATGAAATTTAGACCAACATTTATGGCTAAACAACACCCCCCAAAACACAATAAACGTGGAAAGGATTTAGTTGAAAACAGTGTTAAGCAAGTAGTTGAGTGTGGTCCTCGCTACTTAGTTATTAAACGAACGGAGGAAGGTAGAACGTTTTCTACGGTTAATCCGTTTATTATACAGAAAGGTCTTGACAAAATAGCTGGTGCTGTTAAATCATGTACAAAATCCAGAAATGGCACGCTGCTGGTGGAAGCAACTACAGCATCCCAAGCAGCAAAGATACTGAAAGCCAACATGCTGGGCAGTTATCCAGTCAAAGTGGAGATGCATAGGACCCTGAATACCTCGCGCGGTGTTGTAAACACTAGCGCGTTGGATGGAATGTCCAACGAGGATATTCAGGAGAACCTCCAGGAACAAGGCGTAACTGCGGTCTATCGTGTCCAAAGGAGAGAACGAGGGGATATGGTTCCCACTCGTACCCTGTTCCTGACCTTTGATCGGGTAGATCTCCCTCAAAGAATCAGGGCAGGATATGAAGTGATTGAGGTTAGACCATACATACCTAACCCTCTGAGATGCTACCAATGTCAGCGGTTCGGTCACACTAGTGCATTCTGTAAAGGCGCACCTACATGTGTCAGTTGCGGAGCCGGCATGCATGAAAATGCATGTACATCACCTCCAGCATGCGTAAATTGTAGCGGTGAACATCCATCAAGTTCACGAGAATGTCCCCGTTATATTGAAGAGCGAGCTATTCAGGAGATCCGGGTTAAGGAAAAGGTTTCCTTTTCGGAAGCCCGGAAACTTCTATGTATCCTCAAGCCCTCTTCAACCACCTCCCGTACCTATAGCTCTGTGGCGGCTACTCCGTCACCGAAACGGGAGGCTGGTACCCAAACATCTGATATAAATGGGGCAACAATATCCGAGAAAGTTCTAGTGCCTAGATCGCAACCAAGAGCATCAGTAACACCATCTAAAACTCCGAGAACACAGACTACTGAAAATAACAAGTCAGTGAAGTCGCCTGACAAAGCATCCACGTCTAACAACAGGACGAAATTGCCCATTGTATACCAAGCACCAGAGATCAAGTTCAAGACGCAGTATGATAGAACTGCCTTCCTGAAAGAAAGCACAAAGTCTGCTCCAGAAAAGTCCAAGAAACGTAGCCCTAGAGCGTCTCCGAGATCATCGTCGGAGTCATCTTCTGGGGAGGACTACGACCGGCGACCGTCATCTACGTCGGTCGGAATTTCCAATCGCTTCGAGCCCCTCGAATCGAAGGTTCTAGAAGGAAAACCGTCCTCTTCCATAGAGGATATGGAGCATGAAACAGCTGACCACGCTGCTAAATCTGCAGCAAAGAAGAGGCAGGATAAACCTGCCGAAACTAGCCCTACACCAAAGAAAAAGGGCAAATTGATTCGGCCACCCATGAAGTCGTCTTAATGTAGACTACCTTTACATCTTATATCCCATAGTTCCAATGGCTATCCTACAATGGAACATACGAGGATTAAGAGCGCATCGACCAGAATTGGAACTTTTGCTCAGTAAGCATCACCCCTTAGTGGTATGCTTACAAGAGACTAAGCTACGACCACAAGACAACTTTAAAATCAGACGCTACACACCACTGAGGTGTGATGTTGAAACAGAAGAGGGCATTCCTGCACACGGGGGTACTATGATGCTCCTCAGGGATGACATATTTGTAGATCCGTTACAGCTACAGTCTGATTTACAATCTGTAGCTGTAAGGATTAAGCTGCCATCAATAGAATTTTGCATTTGCACTGTATATCTCCCGCCATCAGATGACCTCTCGTTAGTTGACCTTGAAGATCTGGTTTCCCAACTTTCAACACCATTTCTAATAGTTGGAGACTTTAATGCCCATCACCCACTTTGGGGCTCAAATCGGGCATGTTCGAGAGGCAACCTCATTGCAAAATTCCTGGAGAGCAATAACTTGGTTCTCCTGAACACCGGAGAGCCCACATTCCTCTCAGACGCGTTTAACACCTATTCGCACATCGATTTGGCAGTGTGTTCATCCCAGTTAGCTGTTTCATTACAGTGGAATGTCATCTCTGATTTACATTCCAGCGACCACTTTCCATGTCTTCTTAGTCTCTTAGCACAAGATGTGTCTCCCTCACGTATCCCTAGATGGCGCTTTGATCGTGCCAACTGGAATCTTTACACCCAGTTGGCTGTCTTTGAATACAACGAGCACGATTCTGTGAATGATTTAGTCGATCATCTCACAGAGAAAATTCTTTCCGCTGCAGAACAGTCTATTCCACGTTCGGCTACCCAACCCGGTCGATTTCCTGTCCCATGGTGGACCAACGACTGCCGGAATGCTATTCGTGCTCGTAGACGTGCTCTAAGGGTATTCCAACGACACCCTACGCTAAGTAATCTAATTGAGTACAAGAAAGCGCGCGCAAAATCTAGGCAAATAATTAAGGATAGCAAAAAGACCTCATGGAACAAATTTGTATCATCTTTTAACAGATGTACACCCTCATCTGTTGTATGGGATAAATTAAGGCGCGTGGCCGGAAAATCAACCCACTTGCCAATCGCTGGTCTGAAAACAGCTGCAGGAGTTGTTGTTGATCCGTTTGTTGTGGCTAACACCTTCGGCTGTGCTTTCGCTCAGGTGTCTAGCTCATGCAATTATGCTCCTGAGTTTATCTCAATTAAGACTCAGGTAGAATCTCAAGGTTTCGTGTTTAGTTCCAGAAACCTTGAAGACTATAACCGCCTCTTCATCTTGGCAGAGCTAGAACATGCTCTTTCGTCATCACGACTGACAGCACCAGGACCGGACGGAATCCACGTTCAAATGTTACAACAGCTCTCACCTGAAGGTAAGGCATTCCTGCTCGAGGTGTATAACCGTGTTTGGGTTGATGCCACGTTTCCTGAAAAGTGGCGAGAAGCTACCATTATACCTATCTTGAAAGCTGGCAAGGACCGTCACCTCCCTTCTAGCTACCGCCCTATTTCCCTCACCAGTTGCGTATGCAAGGTGATGGAACGCATGATAAATGGGCGGTTGGTATGGTGGCTGGAAACGCACAACCTACTGAATAACATCCAGTGCGGTTTCCGACGACGCCGTTCAACAGTGGATCATCTTGTGTCCATGTCGACACAGATTATGAACGGATTTCTTAAGAACTGTCAAACAGTCGGAATATTTTTTGACCTCGAAAAGGCTTATGATACGTGTTGGCGGGCAGGGTTGCTACGTACTCTGCACACCTGGAATATACGTGGACGCCTACCACTCTTCCTTCAGGAATTCCTGAAAGACCGCGTATTCCGAGTAAGGGTTGGCTCGGTTTTTTCGAACCTTTTTGTTCAGGAGAACGGTGTACCACAGGGGTCGGTACTAAGTGTTACGTTGTTTGCTATTGCGATTAATTCTATCTCGAAATGTGTACCTCCAGGTGTCTCGTCATGCCTATTTGTAGACGACTTTGCCGTCTACTGTACATCTCAGCGCACTCCGTTTTTAGAGCGCCGTCTTCAGACCACCTTGGACAACCTTAAGAGTTGGAGTTTAAAAAACGGCTTCCGTTTTTCCGCTGAGAAAACCATCTGTGTAAACTTCTGGCGTCAGCAGAGTCGACTACCTCCAAGGCTCCGGCTAGGCGCTGATCTACTACCTTTTGCAGATGAGACGAGGTTCCTTGGATTGATATTTGATAGAAAACTTAGTTGGTCGTCGCATATAGCACAACTGAAAGCACGATGTGACCGATCTTTGAATATCTTGCGGGTACTAAGTGGAAAATCGTGGGGAGCGGATCGTGCAGTGTTATTGCGACTTTATCGGGCACTCATCCGTTCCAAATTAGACTATGGTAGTATCGTTTATGGCTCAGCACGACCATCTGTGCTGAAGAGATTAGACACAGTCCATAACTGTGGCATACGTATAGCTGTTGGGGCATTTCCAACGAGCCGAGTTATAAGCCTGTATGCTGAGTCTGCAGAACCTCCTTTGCACTACAGGCGCAACATGTTATTAGCCAATTATGGCTGTGGACTTAATTGCATGCCCACACATCCATCGTTTACGCCGTTCTTTAATACCTTCATGGACGTGCGTTATAGGAACACTACTATTAAACCAAAGCCACCTGGTTTTCGTTTCCGGGAGCTCCTTAGACATCTTGATACTGACATGCCCAAGATGTATCCTAGGGGGGAGAGGACATACCCTCCTTGGTTGTGCAGAGCGTCCCCGGTTGATCTGGGCATGACTAAATATGATAAATCTACCATGTCTATGTCTAGTATCCGCACATGTTTTTTAGAATTTTTATCGCGATATGAGGACCATTTTGTAATTTATACTGATGGCTCCAAGAACTCAAATGGCGTTGGTTGTGCTTACGTGTGTGGAACCGAACCCTATACATTCGGATTCCACACTAGCACTTCCATTTTTACTGCAGAGCTTTATGCAATATACCGGGCCATTTTACACGTACGCCGACGAAAGTTGGGGGACTGCTTAATCCTGAGTGATTCCCTCAGTGCTCTTCAAAGCCTACGGCAGCTGTACAACTACCACCCTATTGTGCAGCGTATACAGGATGCCCTCCACGTTTTACACGCTTCTGGCGTTAACGTGGTGTGTGCATGGATCCCTGGTCACGTAGGCTTGCGGGGGAATGAAATGGCGGATTCAGCAGCCAAGACGGCTATCATGAAGCCCAGGGTTCGAATACCATCTGTGACATCGGAAGACTTTAGGGCCGAATTGCGGAGAGCTGTGCAAACCTGCTGGCAGGAAGAGTGGTCTGCTCTCCGCAATAATAAACTTAGATCTGTCAAAGAACTTCCGATTCCCTGGGTTACCTCCTGTCGGTCATCTCGTCGCGAGGAGGTGAGTTTGGCTCGGTTACGAATTGGGCACTGCATTTTTACTCATAGTTTTCTTTTTAAAAAGGAGCCTTCTCCACTATGTCCGTTTTGTAATGAAGCGTTGTCTGTACGACACGTGCTGCTAGAGTGTTTTCACCTAGCAGACCTTAGGACGTCTCTGCAGCTGCCGGTCAGCTTTGCAGAAATATTAGCGGACGATAACGCAGTAGTGAAGAAGGTTTTTAGGTTCTTTTCGAGATTAGATTTTAGGATTTAGCAAATAGAATTTAAAGTTTTTGGATGACATTTTTATTTTATTTATTTTTTTTTTCAAGGCGTATGTATTTTTTGTCTTTTTTAACATATACTGTTTTTAGAATAATTTATATCTGGCTTTTGCCATGACCAGTTTCATTTAAAAAGGGCGCTGATGACCTCTGTAGTTGAGCGCCCTTATACTCATCATCACTCACTCACTACAAAACCACTATTCCAGTATAAAATCCATTTTTGCGATGCTGATTTTGCAAATTTAGATTTTGCCAATTTTCCGAGTCACCTAATCAATTTTCCCAGAGTTGCACCTGTTGGGAAGTTAAGTAAATGTCATATTTTCCATTTAAGTTTTGTTTTAAATTAGAAAACAATGAGCATAAAAGAAGTAAAAGGGACAAAAGGCACACTACCCTGATGCTGACTGTATTTTGTATCTATGGATTCTTGATCTATAAAATTCTAATATTATGTATACTTTATGTGTGGAAAATCTGTAACATATGGAATGCGTGTAATGCACTTGGCATCTTTTTTTGAATGTAAATAAACCAATGATTGGTTACAATATGCTGAGCAAAAGCTGCCCCTCATGGGAAACAATAAAATATCTGCAGCTTATATTTTGCCAATATATTTAGAAGGGCTAATCATTGTATGAATTGGAGCATTACATTTGATGGTGTCTCTGTGTGAGAGTATGTATACCTGAACTTATTTTGCACTGAACTTATTTCAGGAGACAAGTGAGTGGACGGTGGGTAGCAAAGCATACAATTCGCAGCAATCAGGATAACCAGAGAGAATATGAGGAATGGCTGGGCAAGCAAATGTCAAAGTTTCTTTCACGCAAAACCTGTGGTGAACCACAAACACTGTATGCAAGATCACACAGTAGACATTACCATCATGCTTCTTCTATTTGGAATAGTCACATTGTGCCACAAGGTAAGAGATCACATATTTTCATGTGTTTTTCACCTATCCAGAATTGTCCTTGTTCCAGACCTTGATCAACACCTGCAATTTCCATAAGTTTCTGCTGAATACCCGTGCATACCATAAGAGCAAATTCATTCTGGAGAAGTAAAAGTAACAGGGATGTACTTTTGCCACCCTTTGCCTCATGACAGGATTCAGAATGAACAACATAAAGTTTAATGGCAAAAATCTGTGTATTAGCATCTCTGATTCAGAGGGCTTGGTTTTGGTTAATCTGTCTGATATTTGACTGAATGTTAAACCTCCAAAAAAAAGGAGAAGAAGCTTAATATCAGATACCTTGTTCTTGGCACAGTTTGAAACTATAATGCAATATGAAACAGCTTTTAACCTTAAATCAAATCAAATTAAATTTTATTGACACAATAACATTTACATATTTGAGCAAAGCTTGTAAACTGGTGTCTCGTCAGTATACATATTACAATGTAAAACTACATCTAAAATTAATGATTAATTGCACAAAAGTGAATCGAGAAGATATTGACACACTGCTTCACTCACACTGTTTTTTCACAGGACGTGTTTCAAGAGCTTTTGCTCTTATCATCAGCTGGTACTCGACTAGTGCAAATTGTAGTGGTTTCCTCTTTCTCCGTATCGTCGATAGATGGCATGATGTACTTGTCAAAGATGTCCGGTGGTGGAGTTTCAAAATTCATGGCTCTATGACGATTTTTGTTAATGAAGATTTTTTTCCAATACGGAAAGGTCTGTGGGGTGATTAATGTATTTTATTAAATATGTGTCCAAGTTGATGTCATGTCTATTATTCAAAAAAAGGAAAAGCCACTGCTGATATTTCTGTTTCACCATTTTTAATGTTTCTTATATGTTCTTTAGTTCTGATGTCAATATTTCTTTTTGTTTTTCCTATATAAATTTTAGGGAAAGTTTCACATTTGATCTCATAGATTCCTGGTTTTTCTTTGGTAGTAATTGAATTTGTTGGGGGGGGGGGGGCTTTTAACAAATTTCTGATATTATATCTATTTTGAGGTGCAAAAATTATGTTGTGTTTTGAGAAGATTTTTTGGAATTTATTATAGGCTGTTCGATGGAATGTAAATTTTTAAAACTTTTTTTTTCTCTTTTGCTCCTGTAGGTTCTAGGGTGGTGGTTTCTTTTATTTTCTTAGCCTTGTTGAGTCTGTTAACTGTTTTGTCCACTAAATTTAGGTTGAAACCGTTGGACATAGCTACTTTATTTATGTGTAGGTATTCTTCTTGATAATCTTCTCTGTTTAGTGGACAGTTGATCATCTGAAAGATTAAACTGTTGAAAATGGCATGTTGGTGTTGTTTTGGGTTGAAACTGTTGTTCTTAATATAATTATCTGTGTGTGTCGGTTTCCTGTAAATACCAAAAGTGAGTTTGTTGTTCATTTTTTTAATCTTGTTGTCCAAAAAGGGGAGCACACCATCCTCTTCCGTTTCCAATGTAAATTTTATAGCTGGATTTTGAATATTCAAAAGTCTAAGACCATCTTGTATGAGTTTATTAGGTACTATTGCAAAAATGTCGTCAACATAGCGATACCACACTTTGAAATAATTTGGAAAAGCTTTTGTGATATGTGTTTCAAAAGCACTCATAAATAAATCTGCTAAGATGGGAGACAATGGGTTGCCCATAGCTAGGCCCGTTTTTTGTTTATAGATCTGTCCATTAAAGCTGAAAAAATTCTGATTGACACAAATTTCTGTAAGTTGTGAAAGTTCTTCTAATTCTTCGGAGGTTACTTGTATTGATTCTAGCATTTTTGAGAAGTGGAATAAGCTCATTGGTAGGTATACTTGGGTATAAAGAAATTACGTCAAAAAAAAACTAAAGCATCTGTAGAGTTGACCTTTGTGTTCTTCAGGAGATTTATCAATTCAAGCGAGTTTTTGATACTTAAATTTTCAAATTTTGTGAAGGATCTGAAGATTTGAACCAGCCATTTTGATAATTGGTAAGTGGGTGCATCAATGTTATTAATTATTGGTCTGAGGGTAATTTCAGGTCTATGTATTTTGGGTAAACCATGTATGTATGGTATTTTTGGGTTTTCTATTTATACGGAGAAAGAGGAAACCACTACAATTTGCACCAGTCGAGTTCCAGCTGATGAGCAAAAGCTCTTGAAACATGTCCTGTGAGGAAACAGTGTGAGTGAAGCAGTGTGTCAATATCTTCTCGATTCACTTTTGTGCTAAGTTGTGCTTCACTGTCTCTACCCTTCTTTCAATTTTATACTTTGGATGTTTGCTATTGCTTAAAACTATACAGCTAACAAAATCAATAATTAGTTTATGCCATCTTGCACATATTCTTTAACAGAGTAATAGGCTTTCCTAATAAGTAGGCCCTTAACATGTTTTTTGAACAGCGTTTTACTTTCTTCTTTCCAAATTGACAGTGGTAGTTTGTTGAATACCTTAATTCCCATATAATAGGGGCTTTTTTCAAGCAAGGCCAGTCTATGGGCTGGAGTTTCACAAACAAAAGTAAGTCTACATTGCACAAAAACTATGTATCACAGTACTTTCAGGATTAATTTCTAAAATACACAATACATCAGAACACAAAAAAAACCTAGATTTCAACAGGGGAGATATCAGACGCTGCAGGACATGTGTTGCTAGTGCAACGAAAGTACTTAGCAAACCATTCCTCTTTAATACTCAAGTATTCAACCTCTCTCCAACTAGCGTCTGTTGTCGTCTGAAGCTGGTTGGAGAGAGGTTGAGGATGGAAGCGATGGCTTCCAAAACTAGTCCCTTGATAATATAAAAATGTGACGAAGTATCAACAAACCGCCTACAAATAGTTTATTGATAAATGTTTACACCATGCTATGAATTACCCAGTCGAGTAATTGAGTATTCAAGAGGAATGGTTTGCTACATACTTTCATTGCACTAGCAACACGCCGTCCTGCAGTGTCTGATATCTCCTCTGTTGAAATCCAGATTTATTTGTGTTCTGATTTATTGTGTATTTTAGAAATTAATCCTGAAAGTACTATGATACATAGTTTTTGTGCAATGTAGACTTACTTTTATTTGTGAAACTCTTTAAGTTGTACATTATTCAGTTTTCACAATGAAATGTTGGCACTCACTAAAAGTAAACTTAAGTCTTTAGAAAAAATGTCACTTGAACTTGATTGTTCACTTACTTTGCTTGTAATCAAATGTTTATTTAAAGTAGCTTTCTTCTTAAAACCATCCTTATGCTGTATTTATGTGCTGCACAACTTCAAATTTTTATTAGCAGAAACACTCTTTTCACATACCAAAGAAAACAATATCTTACCATTTTCACAAAAATATATTACTTTTAAGCTGATTTACATATTTATGTTACATGGCAGATTGAAATGCTTTTGTGGCTGGCATTTCTCAAACCAAAGCATTGTTCAAATAAATAAATTCCCAGTTGCTAAGTATTGACATGTAACTGAGCTCTAAACCAAATGTTGACCAGGAAGTTGATATAAAAGACAGAAAACAGGGAAGCACCATACCATGTAAAGACATGACTGACACTGATTGGATTTTCTTTGATGGTTGCTCTTGGGGATTAACTAGTTTTGTTCCTAATCTTAATGGCACATTATTATTTTACAAGGCACCTGGGTATACCCAATGCATAATGTGAAAAGCCAGGGTTGCATTTGATCAGAGACTTAATTGAGGTCATTAGTGAATTTTGTGTTAAGGAAAAGGCAATTAGTATAAGGCATTGTAACAAAGAAAAAAAATATATATAGCTCAAGGTGTTCCTTGATTTAACTTAGGTTCAACTATTGTAGATGTTGCTAAACATGTAGACAAAATTCTGAAAATTAGAAAGGGAAATTAAATTCTTAGTACTGAGCAAAGTTTCAGAGTAAACACTATGTTTCAGATACAAATTAGCAGCTTTAAGATGTAGCAGCTTTATATAGAAATATTGGTAGGGGTAGTCATATAGGTGGTAAAAAATGTGTGTATTTCTAACAGTTGTGTCTTTAAATACGTAAAATATGAAGCTATTAACAGTGAAGCAAACAAATATATACAAATATAATAATTTGTATATAGTTCTGTCCTTCCCTTTGTGTTTTACGATGTTACAGATGTGTTTACTATGATTTTAGCACTTAAAGGCCACACTTGGGATATATAGATTTAGTCATCTCCACCGGGAAAATTCTGCTAAGCATTTCTGTAACTCATGGCAGTGTATGCTTCACATTATTATTACAAAAAACAGTTATTTTTAAGTTGTCAGGTCTGGATACATAAGAAGTTAGCAGATATATTTCAATAGTTAACAATTTGAGTGATAAACTTTAGAAACAGTTTAATCTTCAACCTCAAATAGGCCACAACTCACATAAAATACATAATGTTTAAGCCTCCGTTAAATTTTTTCTGTAATTTAACTGGTGTTGTTTATCTTCACACCCACCCATGCATTCTGAGAAATCTCATCTTTCAACACTGGAGCAGCTTGCGGAAAATTCAGTGGAGAATGAGATCAGAGATGGCTTCTAAGGTGACACACATCATAGTGAGCCTCATAATTTCATTCTTAAAAATAATTACACTTACACTACTTACACTTAATTTACATATCAGAGAGAAAAGGAAACATTGAAAACTATTAAGTTAACTGGGAGTCGATTAATAACACAAAACAACACTCACTTTTAAATTTTCCCGGAACCGGTTTCTGAGGGCTTCCCTCTATCTTCAGCCGGACATCGTCGATGTCGTCGATGTGAGTCGATGTCCGGCTGAAGATAGAGGGAAGCCCTCAGAAACCGGTTCCGGGAAAATTTAAAAGTGAGTGTTGTTTTGTGTTATTAATCGACTCCCAATTAACTTAATTTATACAACAACACTGTTTTCAACACTTCCATGAAAGGATTTATTGAAAACTATGATTACTAATGTTATTTTATCTCTGTTATCAAAATCTATCAGTTTCTTCCCCCATAAAGTTTTGATATTCCCATAATGAAGGAAAGTTGCTATATTCGATGATGGCAACAGAATAGCACTCTCTTCCAGCACTTGCAAAATTAACTGAGATAGGTTGGTTGCTCAGCTAATTAATGGTTCTGATGCTCTATTTATCAGAACTAGTGCAATAAAAATACACAATGTTCATATAAAAATTATTTGTGGTTGGTTTATTGACACTCGTCACTTACTTTTTCATATATTTATGAGAGACTAGTTTCAAAGGCCCTGGCCTCCATTTTCAATCTCTTCCCAACTGGCAACTGTTGTTATCTGCTCTCTCTGGTGGTGGAACTATGAACTTTTTTGTCAAATTATCTGCTGGCGGGATTTCAAAGTTCATTACGCGATCCTTATTTTTCCAGATGAATATGTTCTCCCATGTTGTCAATCTATTTTGGTTTATAAAACTTTTCGAAAAATTACAGGAAAAAAGAAGAAAAATTGCAGCGGACATAAGATTTATAAATTTATGTATCAAGAAAAAAGTAGTACCGAATTTCGTAAGAAAAGTAGTAAAATTTGATAAAAATAGTAGACAACAAAAAGCAGCAGAGAGAAAAGTATTAATTGTAGAAAAGAATAAACACTATAGCAATAAAAACACGCTAGAAATAAAATTGTACAATTTGCATCAAAAACTTACCAAACAATTAGGAAGTATATTTTGGGAAAATTTTGAAAACAATTTATTAGCATATCTTAATAGAAAAATGAAGACAAAAACAGCAAAGTTAAAGAATAAATTAAAAAATTTATGCCAGAAAGCAGGCACTTTTAAAAAGATAAATCAAAAAGACAAACATAACCTAAAAGATCATCTAAACAATGTGGTAAACCTATCAAACCAAAATTTTACAAAAACAGAACTGAATATGCTGAATCTAGGTTTAAAGACATGTGTAGATTATTCCAACCAAATTGAAGATTACATTGCTGACATCCAAATTGCTACACAAACACTTAATGAAGAAAGTAAAAACACAGTAAAAAACAAATGCTCCAAAATAGTAGAAGAGATTAAAAATGAAAAGAAAAAGAATTTTAGTAACCAAATCATAAAAGCTCTTAAAAAGAAACCGGTTATTTATACTAAAGCAGACAAGGGAAATAAACTAGTAATTCTGGAAAAAGAAGAATACACAAAGAGGATGGAAGATTTGTTAGAAGACAGTAATTACCAAAAAGTAGAAACTAATCCATTAAAGTACTGCATTGAAACCACAAATAAAACGCTAAAAGAGAGCAAAATAATCAACAAAAAAGAATTGCACAAAATTAAAGTAGATAATCCAACATTACCAAGAGTATATGGGCTGCCAAAAATTCATAAAACAGGGAAAGGCATGAGACCTATTACTAGTAGCATAAATGCCCCCACATATAATTTGGCCAAATGGTTACTAAGTAAATTTAATAGTTTTCCAAAATTTGAAAGTGCAAATTTAAGAAACTCTTTAGATTTAGTAGAAAAAATCAAAGATATAAATTTGGACAAAAATGACAGACTGGTTTCATTTGATGTCACATCTTTATTTCCAAGCATACCAACAGAAAAATTGCAGACTGTGTTAAAAAAAATGGCTAGCTACAATTGATATGGAAGCAATAGAAGCAGAAGAATATATTTCTCTAACAAAAATATGCATTGAACAAAACTTCTTTAGCTTTAATGGAAAACACTACAAGCAGAAATCAGGACTATCAATGGGCAATCCACTTTCACCTTTTTTGGCTAACTTATTTATGAGTGCATTTGAAACACAAATTAAAAAGTCCTTCCCATTGATCTTCAAGGTTTGGTATAGATATGTTGACGACATCTTTGCAATTGTACCAAGTAAACATTTAGATGATGCATTAAAATTACTCAATCTGCAAGAAAGGACTATCAAATTCACAATAGAAAAGGAAATCAATGGACAACTACCTTTCTTGGATCTAAATATCATCAGGAATGATACAAAAATAAAATTTGGAATTTACAGGAAGCCAACACATTCAGAAAATTATATAAAAAATAATAGCCACAACCCAATTACGCATAAACATGCAATAATAAACAGCCTTACACACAGACTAGTCAACATACCCATGGAAAAAGAAGAATATTTCAAGGAACAAAAAGCAATAATACACATAGCAGAAGAAAACGGATACAACAAAAGTTTGGTGTTGAAGAAAATTAGAAAATCTAAACTAAAGAAAACCATTAAGGAAACAACCACATTTATTAAAGAAAAAGAAAGCAACAGCATATTCAGTTCATTCACATATCATCCAAAAACATTTAATAAATTTAAAAAGATATTCAAGGAACAAAATATCATCTTGGCACCTACTAATAGATACTCAATTTTAAAATTACTAAATTCAAAAACAAAAGATGAAATTCCTTCAGGTAACAAATCTGGAATATACCAAATAAATTGCAAGAATTGTGAAAAATGCTACATAGGTCAAACAAAAAGAAATTTAAAAACCAGAGTCAAAGAACACTTTAGAAACATCAGATTGAAACAAGAAGACAAGTCAGCAGTAGCATTTCATTTTTGGAATGAAAACCATGACATTGATCCAAATCCAAAATTATTAAAAGGAGTGATAAACCAAAATAGATTGACAACATGGGAGAACATATTCATCTGGAAAAATAAGGATCGCGTAATGAACTTTGAAATCCCGCCAGCAGATAATTTGACAAAAAAGTTCATAGTTCCACCACCAGAGAGAGCAGATAACAACAGTTGCCAGTTGGGAAGAGATTGAAAATGGAGGCCAGGTCCTTTGAAACTAGTCTCTCATAAATATATGAAAAAGTAAGTGACGAGTGTCAATAAACCAACCACAAATAATTTTTATATTAATTTTGACGTCACTGTTACTAAATTCCTCCAAACACACAACACAATGTTCATTTTGATTTGTTATTTCCCGCCCTCCAATTGAGCAAGAATGACGTCATAGTTGACTGGTGAGTCTATCGTGAAATCATAGTACCCTCTATGGAGAAGAGGCGGTAACTTTTGCGGGACAGTAGGCAAATTACAGCGCTCTCAGTGTGGTTGCTCTGATAACTAATACAACCAGTTTCCCCTGGATATGAACACAAACCACCACATCTTCATGGTTGAATGCTATTTTGTACCAGCATTAAAATTGGTGCAACATATAAATATAGTTAAAACCACTGCATAGAGCAGTTTATGCAAAGCTATCCAGCATTCAGACCAGTTCGTCGGAGCGTAATGTTGTCAAAAGTGTCCAGGTATCGTCAAATTGACACACTTTTGTTTGCAACATAAACGTCTTACATTTTACCAGTATACGACATAAACTTTTTGTCATTCTCACGCTTAATTAAAATGTCTATTAATACAAAAGTGAATCGAGAAGATATTGACACATTACTTCACTCACACTGTTTATTCACAGGACATGTTTCAAGAGCTCTTGCTCCTATCATCAGCTGATACTCGATTAGTGTAAGTTGTAATGGTTTCCTCTTTCTCCGTATTGTCAATAGATGGCGTGATGTACTTGTCAAAGATGTCCGGTGGTGGAGTTTCAAAATTTATGACTCTATGACGATTTTTGTTAATGAAGATTTTTTCCCATACGGAAAGGTCTATGGGGTGATTAACATATTTTATTAGAGATGTTTCCAAGTTGATGTCATGTCTAGTGTTCAAAAAATGAAAAACCACTGCTGATTTTTCTGTTTCACCATTTTTAATGTTTCTTATATGTTCTTTAGTTCCTGATGTTAATATTTCTTTTTGGTTTTCCTATATAAATTTTAGGGCAAGTTTCACATTTGATCTCATAGATTCCTGGTTTTTCTTTGGTACTGATTGAATTTTTGGGAGGGCCTTTTAACAAATTTCTGATATTAAACCTATTTTGAGGTGCAAGAGTTATGTTGTGTTTTGAGAATATTTTTTGGAATTTGTTATAGGCTGATGGGTGGAAGGTGAATTTTTTAAAAAGTTTTTTCTCTTTTTCTCCTGTAGGTTCTAGGGTGGTGGTTTCTTTTATTTTCTTAGCTTTGTTGAGTCTGTTAACTGTTTTGTCTACTAAATTTGGGTTGAAACCGTTGGATATAGCTACTTTTTTATGTGTAGGTATTCTTCTTGATAATCTTCTCTGTTTAGTGGAAAGTTGATCATCCGAAAGAGTAAACTGTTGAAAATGGCATGTTGGTGTTGTTTTGGGTTGAAACTGTTGTTCTTAATGTAATTATCTGTGTGTGTCGGTTTCCTGTAAATACCAAAAGTGAGTTTGTTGTTCATTTTTTGATCTTGATGTCCAAAAACGGGAGCACACCATCCTCTTCTGTTTCCAATGTAAATTTTATAGCTGGATTTTGTATATTCAAAAGTCTAAGACCATCTGTATGAGTTTTTTAGGTACTATGGCAAAAATGTCATCAACATAGCGATACCACACTTTGAAATAATTTGGAAAAGTTTTTGTGATATGTGTTTCAAAAGCACTCATAAATAAATCTGCTAAGATGGGAGACAATGGGTTGCCCATAGCTAGGCCCGTTTTTTGTTTATAGATCTGTCCATTAAAGCTGAAAAAATTTTGATTGATACAAATTTCTGTAAGTTGTAAAAGTTCTTCTATTTCTTCAGATGTTATTTGTATTGATTCCAGCCATTTTTTGAGAAGTGGAATAAGTTCATTGGTAGGTATACTTGGATATAAAGAAATGACGTCAAAGGAAACTAAAGCATCTGTAGAGTTGATCTGTGTGTCCTTCAGGAGATTTAACAATTCAAACGAGTTTTTGATACTTAAATTTTCAAATTTTGTGAAGGATCTGAAGATTTGAACCAGCCATTTTGATAGTTGGTAAGTGGGTGCATCAATGTTATTAATTATTGGTCTGAGGGTAATTTCAGGTTTATGTATTTTGGGTAAACCATATATGTATGGTGTTTTTGGACTGTCTATTTTATTGTTCAATTTATCTCTTTTAGTCATGATTTTACTGTTTTTAATTGCTAATTCCACAGATTTGCATGCTTTCTTTAATGGATTGTTTTCTAGTTTAACAAATTCTTTTCAATTTAAAAGGTTGTCCATTTTTTTGCGATAGTCTTCTTCGTCCAATATTACTATTTTGTTACCCTTGTCTGCTTTTGTGTAGACTACCGGTTTTTCATTTAAATTTTAGATTAATTTTTTATATGAATATCTTTTTGAATTTGAATTTTGAATATGATCTAGAGTTTCTATGCACTGTGTTCTGATCGTAGATTTTTTATTATCGGGCAAATTATATATCGCTATGTCAATGTCCGCGATATAGTTTTCAATTTTTTTTGTGTAATCTACACATGTTTTTAGGCCTTTGTTTAGAAAATCTATTTCTTTCTCCGTGAAGTTGCATGTGGATAGATTCGTTACATTGTTAGGTTTTTGACATGAGAGTAATAAATCTTGCTTTTTATGTGGATTTGGTTCTTGCTTCTTTTGAAGATTCATGAATTTTTGTTTCAAAATGGCTGTTTTCTTACACATTTTCAAATTAAGAATTGACAGCATATTGTTTTTTAAGTTAGACCACATGGCCGGGTTCATACATTTCGAAATTTTTAAGTGTAGTTCGTATATTTTTAATTCTGTGGAATGTAACAAATTGTAGTGGTGATTTATTTCCATTTTAATTACACGTTTTTCTGCTGCTTTTTGTTGTTTTCTATTGTTCTTGTGTTTAACAATTTTTCTGACGAAAATGGGTATTATATTAAATTTCAAACATTTCTTTAGAAAACGTATGTCCGCAAAAGTATTTCTTTTCTTTTGATTCAGCTTTAGAAAAAGTTTGATAACCTTCAGATACAGCATTGAAAGAGGAAAGCATGTTTACTATTCGTTGGTCCTCCATCTTGGTTGACAGTATAAAAATCACTATCGAGATTTGAATGCTTCTCAGACTTGTAGGCCTAATCACTCAAAGTATAAACTTGAAAAATTGAAAAAAATCTTCATTAACAAAAATCGTCATAGAGTCATAAATTTTGAAACTCCACCACCGGACATCTTTGACAAGTACATCACGCCATCTATTGACAATACGGAGAAAGAGGAAACCACTACAACTTACACTAATCGAGTACCAGCTGATGATAGGAGCAAGAGCTCTTGAAACATGTCCTGTGAATAAACAGTGTGAGTGAAGCAATGTGTCAATATCTTCTCGATTCACTTTTGTACTAATTTGTGCTTCACTGTCTCTACGCTTCTTTCAAGTTTATGTCTATTAATGTTGGTATCTCTATGTCTTTTAAAACAAACAGGTGCATCAAACATCTCCAAGATACAGGATCAGTTACTTGCAAAAAGAAAGACACTGACGCTTTAAAGTGACTGGTCCCAATCTAGAATCAATAAATAATGTTATGACAGAAAGGCCTCAAGCATACCTTCTTGCAATACAGACAGTGTTTAAGAGGAAGAGAAAAATGAAATATAAGAAAATGGATATATGAGAGATATTTTCTTGTTTAGACGTGGATAAAAGCTTTGTACATATTGTAATACTAATTTACTTTTCATTCCTAGAACATGTTCTACTAATTTTCTGGTTTGTAGTGAAGTTACATTGTGAGGAAACTGTGGGTGACAGAAAAGAATTGAGATAAAATTGAAATATTTATTTTGAAAGTAATGAGTCAGTAATTACCGACTCATTACTTTCAAATGTTAAATACATCACTGTTTTCAATTTCAATTTCAATTTATTCATCCCCTATATTTCATACAGAGAATACATAAACACAATACTCACAGACAAAGGTGCATGTATACTTTGTTACATTAACAGTGAATAAATCTATCTAACTAAACATCATCATCAGCATGTCCATTACTGGAAACTGGTTTTGATCTGCCCTAAATATCTAAGTCGTGCTTGTGAACCTTTTGCTTCAAATAAAATGAAATATTTCTATTTTATGTGACAGGTTTACAATATGCATATATGTCTACTGTAACAGGAAGACTTTTATCTTTCAACTCATGGATGGCATGATTTAGTTCCCTTAGGGTGAATTTTTTGCTGAATATATCACTTGTTTGTTCTGGGCACTTTTTAAATTTTTGAGATCTTTTTTAATCTGCCTTTGTTTTCTTTTTGCTTCAGAGGAAAGTTTATGCTGAGAGCTGTAATACTTATTTCTTTGATTAAAATGTTTTCTTTAGAATTAGGAAGATTCAGATCTGTTTTTAATTCCATAACTTTTTGTAGGAAACTTGTTTGTGTTTTCATCTTGATTGGTTGTAGTAATCTTTCCTCCATTTTGTTGTTTTTAACAACATTTTAACCGCAACATTTTTTCATGTTGTATTAGTGCCTGCTCCTCTAAAGTTAGATATATTGGATAGTTCCGAATTAAGGCTTGCATTGCCGTGATTGGAGTTGATTTTGCTGCACCGGTTATTAGTCGCAGGGCCTGATTTTGGCATACTTTTAGGTGATTTATGTTAGAAATGTTTGCTGTAATTATTGCCTCTGCATTATGAAGAAGTATTGGCTTAATAAATGTTTTGTATGTGGTGTTCAGTGTCTCCCAATTACTGCCCCATTTGACTCCAGCTAATCTTTTCAAAATTGAAAATTTTTTTGTTTATTTGTTTACTACTGCTTCAATATGATGTCTCCAAGATAATTTTGAATCAAAAATTGTTCCTAAATATTTTGTTTCATATGTTTGTTTCAGGTTTGTTTTCTTGAACTGCAGATTTAGTTTAGGGATTTTCTTTTTTAAGCTAAATATTTGGAATGTTGTTTTATCAGTATTTATTTTCATCAAATTGTTGTCAGTCCACTTTTTCAATAGTATCAGAGCCTTTTTTGTTGAAGTTTTGGATTTCTCTATTTGTGGGGAAGATGACCACATGATCATGTCATCTGCAAAAAGAGCTGTCTTTATTTCTGTGTTTGATACAGCTGCTGGAAGATCATTAATGTATATGTTGAACAAGGTTGTACTCAGTACTGCACCTTGTGGTAGGCCAATTTTTATTTGTCCGAATTTGGATGTACTGTCATTGTATTTTGTAGCACAGAAACGTTGAGAGAGAAATTGAGTGATCCAGTTTAACATGTTATCTTGAATGCCTAGTTTTGAAAATTTCTCAAATACAGCATACGTTCTGCTGTTTTTGCAATGACACTTGTTAAGGAAATTGGTCTGTAATTATTTATTTTGTTGGGTGGTTTGTCTTTTTATAGAATAGGAATAATTATTGATTTTTTCCACTCTGTAGGTACAGTAGAGGTCCATGATATATTAAATAATTTCAGTAGTACCTTTCTTCCCTTTGGTCTTAGGTGTTTCAGAAATTCAGCATGTATTTTATCTGCTCCAGGAGACTTTTTATCTTTCAACTCATGGATGGCATGATTTAGTTCCCTTATGGTGAATTCTTTGCTGAATATATCATTTGTTTGTTCTGGGCACTTTTTAAATTTTTGAGATCTTTTTTAATATGCCTTTGTTTTCTTTTTGCTTCAGAGGAAAGTTTATGCTGAGAGCTGTAATACTTATTAAAGGCTTCAGAAATAGAGTAATCTGAAGTAAGTGTTTTCCCATTTAGTTTGAGTGGTTCTTTCCTTGTTTCTTTCTGAAAATTAATTTTACTTATATATATATACTTTTTTGCATCTTTTCTATAATCAGCTTTTCCAATAAATTCACTGAAAGATTTCTTTTTTTGGCGCTATGAATTTCTTTTTTACATTTTGCTGCCTTTCTTCGCCTTTCCTGTGTATCTGTTGGGTTACTGGACAATTCTGCTTCTTTCCTTGTCCCTTTCTTCTTTTAACTTTGATAGTTTTGTATTCCAAAAGGGTTTGTAATTTTTAGTTTTTGCTCTTGGGATCCATTTTTTTGCTGCTTCAAGAATTATATTTGTTATTGTTTTATTGAGTTTATCTACAGATGCTTCATGTTGAGTGGAGTAAAGATTTTGTTCAGTTTCCTCAATTCATTTTGTATATTCTTCGTGGTCTACTTTTATGGCTGCATAATTAGCTTTGCAGTGCACTGCATTGCAGTATATAGTTTTTTATAAACAGTTATCATATCTATGCACCAGGTGAATTACGCACCTTTACATTAAGCGGGCAGACCCACCTCTCAAATAGTATATTTACCTGCCTATAGAGGGAGGCCTCAAAGCTGCTGTCAACACATCTAATACGATCACAAGCTGCTAAGGGAATTGTATATAAACTCACTCCATCAGCAATGCTATTGATGACGTCAAATTTTGTGCGGTAAAAAGTAAAAATGAACAAATAAAAATGAACACCGTGTATATATGGAAAAGTTTGTATTGATGTAAAATATAAACAAAAGCCAAGATGTGAAAATAAACATTAAATTTTTTATCACCTTACCACTATTACCATCATTATTGCTTTCTGTATGTCCTTGAATCACAAAAACTTCAAGAATATAATGCACTGGGCTTGTTATTTTGATATTCAATAGGTGGTGTTTATGTCCGCATGGAACATGAATGGAGGGAAGCTCGTAACCATGCACAGAATTCTCACAGCTCCATAGCAGCACGAGGTAGAATAATAAGTGGAGTATCATCAGCAGTACGACCAAGAGTGAGAGCAGGGAGATAATCATCACTTTTGTCACTCATTTATGTTATATTGAATTTTTGGAAAGCTGTACCTCTGAAGGGTGACCTGGTATCCAATGTTGTTCTTGATATTTGTAGTTAGTGTTCCACTTAAACAGTTAATGTGTGTAACTTGGTGTATATATAGAGTGACAGAGCACTGTGATCCTGGATACTAATCAGCCATTTTAATTTTACTAATTATTGTAATTTGTTATTTGTTAGTATTTAAATATTGCCATGTATTAGAGTCATTTAGATCTTGTTGGCATTATAAAGCATGTTGAAATTTATGCATTGTTATACAAGTTATTTTACACAATTTTTGTTTAAAAACAGTTTTGCCACTAAATGTAAAATTAGTCAGAAAATTAACCAGAATAAAACTACTTTACAGCATTTTTGTTCAAAAAATACTTTTGCCACTAAATGTAAAATTAGTCAGAAAGTTAACAAGAATAAAATTTCCTTCAAGTTCAAAAGGTAGATTGCAAAATAATTTCAGAAAATAAAGGATTATAAGAAGGAGAAAAATACAAAACAGTGAGCACTTTGTAGTGTGATTCAATGTATTATAAGTAGTGTTAATGCTTATACAACTGAATAAAAAATGAGGACCAATTTTCTTAAGAAAACTGCTTTGAAATTGATGTTAAATGATGCATTTGTTCTTGGCATAGTTTATTTTTTCTGTAGAGACAAGTGACAACATTACTAGTTACATTTTGTTTAATATGGTTCACATTCAAGAAGCCGTGAATTGTGACTCTATGTCCTGGTTTTCTCATAATTATCCTCACTCATCATATGAGTACAAGGTACCACAAACCAGAGTTTTGCTCACAGAGTAAATGAAATGGAGGGAGGGGCTATGCAACTAAAGTAAATTATCAACAATTTATTCAAGGGAATGTTGTAGAAAGACACTATGTAACTAAAGGTTAGCACACATACTCCAGTGCCCATTTGTTTGGCATTCATTGAATCAAGTCATAAGAATTTAAGGCAAACACAATAAATTCAATATTCTAGTTAAGGAAACATTAAATAAGTCCTCACTCCCCTGGAAAAAGAAGGAAAGAAAAATTAACACCAATTTCAAAACAAGTTTCTTTAGAAAATATTAATTTTTGAAACCATATTTATTAGAGATTTATCTTCTTTGTGAGATTTGTGACTGTGTATTTCACTCATTCTTTGTTAATGAGATTATGTAAAGTTTTAGTATGCCCAGCTACTGATTAAAGTACAGCTTTTTCCTTAGAAAGATATGATTGTTTTTACTTATATTAATTTATTATGTCCTTTATGATGCCCTTAGAATTAAATGGAATAAATGTTTGTTTGTATGTTTATTAGCCCATAGACTAGTTGTACATGTTTCAAGCATTGTCAAAACTATAGTGAAACAAAGCAGACATATATTTACATCAACACTTAAAAATATGCATTATCAAACCAAGCTTAGTAGTTGTTTTACTTATGATAAAGCTAATAATAGGAAACCATGTCAAAAGTTTACACTGTCAGTCACAGTCAGTTGTATAATACTCACTACATTTCCCTATTAGTTATTTCTTTAATTCATTTTTGAAGTTTGATCCTTGTTTAGCTTTTAAAGTGTTTGGCAGTTTGTTGTATAGTTTCATTCCACTTATGTATGGATCATCTTCACTTGTTCTTTTATTTACACTAATTCTATGTATATTATTAACTCCACGTGTATAAATGACTGTAATATAAAGATAGCATGAAAGAAATTTAGATATAATATTTAAAACATTATTTAACTTTAGTAGCTGCATATCCTAGTCACAAAGTTTAAAAAATGAAGAAAAAGCATCCATATTATTGAAATAAATAAAACTGATATTAGCAGCAGAATATTGAAGTAAAATATCTAAGAACACAAAATTGACAATCCTATTTTCAAAATAAGAATTACATTAAGTGGAAGCAAAAGGAATAAGTTTGCATCCTATAATATTCACAGCAAACAAGACAAAAATTAATAAGTTAGAAATTATAAATATTAAAAGCAGAAGCATTATTAACAGTGAAGTATTCTTCATTTTTGAGTTTGAGGATGCGATCGAATGATCTTGAAAACGTTTCAATTAATACAAGAACAACAGGCACGTATTCAGAAGTCAATTTCCGGGGGAGGGGGGGGGGGGTCCAAAAATCTACGTTGAATTATTCGCTTTTAATAATTAATCAGGGATGTATTTTTATCATGTTAGTAAAACTAAAAACAGATGTAATATATTACATTCACATTACTTTCCCCACCCAATCTTCTACAAATTGTTCTCAGAAAAGCTTGTTTTTGTCTTGTTTCTTTGGATAAAGTCTATAGAAAGACCTTTAATTGCACACTTTTGTTCTTATACCTGGAATAAAGTGATATAAGCAGCAATCAGATATTTAAAAACGAACCACTAATTGATGCATTTGAAGTATTAGTTCTCCTTGAATGAAAAAGGGAATAGGATCTTAGAAGTTAAAAATTACATACCTTTAAGTAAGTATCTGAGAATTTTAATCACTAACAAATAATATATCGGAATTAGTTAACTTTGCAATACATTATTATAATTGACATTATTTGTGTATTTTAACGAGTTACTTGTGCAGTAACTTTTCGTTTATCTGTTAGGTTTAGAATAGTTATACAGACTTCACTTCCAGTAAAGCAAACTTCAGGGTTTATCCTCAGAAAATTCACAATAGGCATTCTATTTGTTATGCAGCTATCTTAAATATGTAGTGTTTAAATTCAAATTATTGAAGCCATTTTCAGACGATTTTATTGAAAGTCTTCGTTTCACATCCTTGAAAGATAACGAAATTAAATCCTACATTTTATATTCCTCCAATATTTGGGTTCTGGAGCGCCCGCGCAGACATTTATTTTTAAGTTTTTTCCCCCCTGTTCTGGTGTCCTCAAAACTTGCATTCCTAATGACATCTCAATATCAACCTTTTAAATGGAATGTAACACGTTTGTGCTTACTAAGCACGTGGTAGATGCAATAAACATTGATCCCGTATTCCCGTACACTGACATGAGTCTCTCTGGTTCTCACAATTTTGCAACTCATATAAAGCATGATTGCTCCATTGCGTATCGTCATCAGGCAAACTGTTTGGTTATAAATGATTTCAACTGGAGCCCGCCTCCATAGTTTGGTGGTAGCATGTCTGACTCCCAGTGAAGAGATCTTGGCCAACCTTGCCGCGTAAGGGGAAGGAGGGTTTACCTCCACCCACTGTCTGTGAATATAAGACGCAACGTTCCATTATGTAGAGAGAGCGAGAAAAAGGGAAATGCTTTCATGAGAAGGTGGGGCGAAGTGAAAAAAATCCACCTTTGCTCATATGAGCGCAAGTTGGGCACAGCAGAAGCGATTTCCAATCGAGATCAAGATAGTTTTCTCAATAGGACTTTTTACAGGGTATTCCCTTATCTTAATAAGACGATTGTCGGGTAAATCTTATGTTCTAGTCGCTCTAGACTGATGTGATGGTATCACCCGTTTCATTTACTGCCCAATATGATTCTCCAGTTAAAGGACGTTAAAGTATTAAAAATAAATAAATAAAATACTAGGTTTCTTATGAAATTATGCAAGGAGCAATTTTGAGACTGTTAAATGTGCATAACAATTGTTATATAGGATGAGATGTTTCGAAAATAGCTGATACGACGGAAGTAGAAATTGCGGGAGTTGCGTATTTTATGAGCTCCATGTTCTCTTTTAACCTGATGTTTTTATCTATGATAACCTGGTTTCTTAGTTAAATAATCATGGAAATTAAAGAGGTGTTTATCGCCTTTTCTCCAAAAGTTCAAAATTGTCGTGTCTCAAACAGCGGCATTTTAATCATAATCAATAGACATGTTTCTGAGAACAAAAAATTGACGAAAGTTCTTCCATCCAAAAGAAGATATTCACTCACTTTAGTCAATGGCCCTTGTTTCAGTTTAAATAACTCAGTTCTGAAGACAGTCCTGAGGGCAAGCAAGAGGTGTACAGTCGGGAACAAAAGAAAGAGTCACAGTTTCAAATTTATTTGATCATTTAGTCATTTGTTGCTAATATTTTTCTCAGAAATGTTTATTTCTTGTGAAACTATTTATTATTATTTTTTTATAAAATTACTTATTAAGATTTTAGTTAATTGATGGAAATTAATCATTTTTTCACACTAGCCGTACATAGGCTAAGGTTTATCGTACGATAGAGTCAACATGAAAAATTCAATGCCACGGCTGGGATTTGACGGCAAGTTGGCCAAGGTAGCTCAATGGGTAACAGCGAGTGGACGAAAACCAGGAGATCCGTGGTTCAAATCCCGGCCGTGGCATTGAATTTTTCATGTTGACTCTATCTACTTATTAAGAGTTTTCATTACACTAGGCGGCCTTGTTTTGTACAGTGAATAGAGACGTTAAGAAGAGAAACTTAAATAAACTTTTTCAATTCATTTTAAACTTAGTTCTATTTCAACTATTTATTTATTAAAGGTTCGGAATGACAATTCATTTGGGGGAGGGTCCGGACCCCCTGGAGCCCCCCCCCCCCTTAAATACGTCCCTGAAGAACAAGGAAGTGAAGTTTGAGTGTAAACATAGTGACTCATAAATCAAACTCAAAAAAGTTAGATTTTGTCCAAAATAATGAAATAAGACTAATATCAAGAGCACTTGTGGTTAGGTCTACCTGGGGACCAAGATCCCCACCTATAAATCGGGGAGCTGCATGTGACTCTGCAGGGTTCTCTAAGTAGGACAGTACCTAGGTTACAAAAATGATTCAATTATACAGATGTATCAGGTAAGCACATGGCTATTTAGTGCATCTAATTTTAAGGCATTGTAACAAATCCTATTGTATAATTCATAATTAAATTTCCAAAACCTGAGCAACATTTTCTGAAATTCAGAGTATTACTTTAAACATTATTTTATAGATAAAATTAAAACTCACAGTTTTACTATGAAGTGGATTTCTTATATTACATTGTTTAACATTTTAAAAAGAACCAATCGAATATTAAAATCTTAAGTTAATTGATCAAACAAAGGTAGCACACATATTTAATAAGAGCTTTAGATCCCTTAGAATCCCTAAGGAATACAAAAGGAAAAAGAAACTTACTAAGATAAAATATATTAAGCTAAATAAACAATTTGAAGGTAATCTTCCAAATTCTGTTAGAAGTTTATTTGATTAACTTTTTACTCAGAATTAAATATAGCAATAAAAACAATAAAAAATAAGAAAGATCCAGGACCTGACAAAGTCCACTCTGAGTTCTTCAAAAATGTAGGTTATAAAGCAAAAAATGCATTACTAAAATTCTATAATGCTGTCTGGAAAATCACAGTTCCTGCAAATTGGAAAAAGTTCTCATTATTCCAATGATTAAACCAGGTAAACCTGCAAAAACTTTGAAAATTGTAGATCAATTTCATTAACAAGCTTTATTGGAAAAATCAAGGAAAAAATGGCATCACATAGATTAAACTGATACCTAGAAACAAATAAATTTCTTTCTCCATCCCATGCAGGGTTTCAGAGAAACCATTCTACAAGTGAACAGATTATATTACTTAGTCAAGACATAAAAGAGACGTTTAACAACAAGGTTTTCACAGATTTTAAATCTGCATATGACACTGTATGGAGGAAGAATTTAATAAAGAAGCTCCAAAATGTGGGTTTATATGGCAATATGATTAAGTGGATTTCAGAGATAATAACAAAACTATATTGTGTCACTAAGTATGGATAGTCTATTTCTAAATTTCAACAGAGTCATATAAGTTTAAGTTAATTGATGGAAATTAATCATTTCTTCATACTAGCCATATATAGGCTAAGGTTTTTTGGATAGATATTCAATCCGGCCATGGCATTGAATTTTTCAAGCTGACTCTATCTGTCCAAAGAGTCATTTATGTATACAGAACTGAGGATAGGGAAGAAGTTCCCAGAAACTAGTCATTAAAAAAACTTGTAAGTGGAGAAAAGTATATACAAAATTGACTCATTTGCCTAATTTGACATTTATGTGTTTCACAAAGTGCTGTATTAAGCACTACTCTTCTTCATGTATATATAAATGACCTACCCAAACATCTACAAAAATATGGAGTAAAAACAGTTATTTTCGCTGATGATTTTGTTATACGGCACTCACAGAAATTGGCCAATGTTCAACAATCAACGACAAGGGTCCAGGGACTACTAACAGAACTCCAGATATGGTCCACTAACAACTTAATGACAATGAATACCACAAAAACACAATTTCAACAATTTTCCTTAGCCAAAAATTCAGTAGAAGTTTAATTGAAGTCTGGAGATGCTAAATTAATAAAACCTGAAAATGCTAAATACACTTTGACAAGAAACTAACTTGGAAAAATCATATAGACTATAACTGCAAAAGCAACCAAAGGATTCAAAGGATAATTTTAATTGGCTACATAAATGCAAAAATATTTTTATTTTATCATACTAAAAAGCAGCAATTCAAGGTACACTATCTTTTTACCTAAAAATGAAGAAATTTTGGAAATATGAAATATGATCCACACTATCCAAAAACTTGATAAATACATAAAGCTACAATGGATCTCATTCCTTTGTGGTTCACAGGAGAATGAGAGGACTGATATCCTAGTAAAAATGGGGTGCACCATTAAGCAAAGAGAGTCAAATGCCGTTTCTTATGAATAAAAAACAGAATCATGAAAAAAAAGTGATAGCTACACTTCTACACTAATCTAGAAAATTGTAAATAGGAAAATAAAAATAGTATTAGATAATCCTAATATACCAGAGCTACCACAAAATCTGCAGTTGCTAGTAGGAGTCTTACCACAAGACATGATTGCTTAAGAAAACACCTTTATAGATTTGGAATTCTACAAATTATGTAGTGCTGTCAAGATGAAGAAATGGACAGTAACCATCAAGTAAATATTAGGAAGAAAGGAGTAGAATGACTTCTTCTTTACTCCAGAGCATTACACATGCACGCACGCACACACACGTACACACACACACACACACACACACACACACACACACACACACACACACACACACACACACACACACACACACACACACACACACACACACACACACACACACACACACAACTAATACTATATGATTAGCTTTTTTTTGAGAAAAGTGAAGCCAGAGTCTTTTCTCACATGTATACATGCACACACAGTAGCCAAAGTCATTAAGGCCAAACTCCTGCATTTCAAAACCTTTCAGGGATGTCCTGTAACTGAGGTTATTTCTCGGTTTTCCTCAGTCCTCATAACCAGCAAATGCCAGAGAGGTACCCTAAATTTAGTCTTGGAATATTTTCTTCTCAAATTTCTTTCCTCATTCTTCGCTTCATTTCATGTATCATCAGTTTCCACTACATGTGGTGTCATATGCAGTAAGGACAGAAATTAAATAAATACAGCAACAACAAAAACACAGTCACGCATTCCCACTAGAAGTGACCTCCCTGAGCTTACAGCAGGCATGATAACAGACACTGGTATGGAAGGTTATGAGATTGCTATGGATTAGACATAAAAACTATCTTCATCAATTTTATGCACTTTCCCAGCAGTATTTCAAAGTCTTCATCTGCTAGAAAGGCAAATAAATACCTTACAACTGTAAAATGTCCATATTGCTAGATATTCCAAAAGAAGCAGAGGGCAGTGCTCTTTCAGCTTTTACTCTGTGGTAGAACATGCTATTTTGAATAATAACATTAAAATGGAGATTAAACGTAAATGAGGAAATTGTGGAATGACTGGCAAAGGAAATGGAATTCTTAGAGAGGGTATACAAGGGGATGAAATAATTAATATACTTATATATCTGCATTCTACATGTTTTATTCAGCAAGAAAATGGCTTTGTTTTTGTTTGTTTTTTTGTTGCTTTTCTACACACATTGAAGATTACATTACATTCACACAAACACAATTCTTGGTATTACTTACATAAATTAAAACTAAAGTAAAAATGTAATTTACACATGATATAAAACATGTCACATGTAAGACATAATTACTATGCAGCAGTAAACAATAATGAATTAAAGATATAAATAATCATAATAATACAACTGTTGTCTCTGGCAGTGGCTATAGATTTTTTTAATATTGGTACATAGGAACCGTTGGAGAAATCTTTAAACTTAGTTATTGTATGAAGCACATACATAAAGTAAGTTTTGCACTTATTCCATAGTTGGCAAACCACATATTTGGTAAAGCAATTGTGTTTACATGATAGAGTAATGATGCGGCATGGCACATGTGTTAGCAGAATTTTCAGTTTCCCACAGTAGCATCCATCTTTGGAGGGTTTAAGACAGAGGCTCCTGTCAAGTTTTAAATGTGGTCTGTGATAAAGTTTTTGAATACACAGAGCATAACACAAGCAGCAAGGGATGCTTAGTGCCAGTGTTGATTGCTGCATGATAATACTCAGCTAGACACAGCTTGACAGACTGCAGATCTCCTGCATAAGTTCGGCAGGGAGGTGTTTAATCATCCACCCTAAAGCCAGGATTTCACTTCCAGTGATCTCCATCTTTTCTTACACCTGATGAAATTTCTGTCTAGTCTGCATCAGCATTTTCAAAATGACACGGAAGCAGAGGTTGTCACACAGTGGTTCTCTTTCTGATGGCTGGCTTCTATGATACAGGGATACAAAATTTGGTCCCATAGTATGGCAAATGTCTGAATTCCATTGGTGAATATGTTGAAAAATAGCTCAACATTTCTTGTATCTGTTCCAATAAATCTTTCCATTAAATTGTGGTTTGTTTCTGTAGATGTTTCCAGGAAAACTTACTTTACAGATGTATCTCATAATATTAAAGAGTTGCATAAAAAGCCAAATCCTTATGGATAGGAAGAGTACCTAGTTTGAAAATTTTTGCTTTCAGTAAGTTATCTTAAAGTCCTGACCTCACTTACATTAATTTTAATAACAAAACACTAAAATAACACATTGGAATAAATAAGGGAAGTTAGGTGATGTGTGTGTTTTAGCTTTCTAGTATGCAGAAGAAACAAACATAAAAAGCTGCTGCCTCACTAATGTGTATCAGACAGTTAAATTACAATGGAGGTAATAATTTTACACAATCTTATCATTATAACATCACAGAAGTGCTAGTTAATATTTAAATTTTTAAGAGTATTAAGTATACATTTTTGAACTTTGAAATGCATTGCATAAACTGCTATAGTTGCAGTAGGAAAATGAAAACAAACAGGAAAAAAACTATCCAGAAAGGAGATAAGAGGTACATGTTTATTGGCAGTGCAAAAGCCAGTTGTTCAAGCTCCATGACTTGATGCTGTGAGTGTGATTAATATTTATTTAAAAATGATGTGCACTAAAGAAGTAAGTAAATATCTACTCATAAAATTAATTTGAATTATAATGCAAGTTAGTTACTCATCTTGGCTCAGATCTAACATTTTAATTGAATGAATAAGAAAAAAAAATAGGAAAAAAATTATCATATTTTGGCAAAAACAAAGAAATCGTTTTGTTTTTGTAAAGTTGCATCCTTTGGTATATAGAAAACAAACATTTCTGTTAGCATGCTGTAACAGTTAAAATTTAAATGAGGTAATAAAAAAAGTCCATTACCTATATCCTTACAATCTGTTGATGAAGAACATACTAACATTGCAAAATAAACAGATAGTAAATATTAATAGTTTAGAGAATTTCTCTCAATGAAAAGAAATGGAACCAGTTTATTAATTTTTAAAAATAATTAATTGTTAAATTAAACAATTTTTGTTAGAATACATGCTTTTTATTAATTGTAATGTTTTAGTTATTATTTATTAAATTTAAGTTACAAAATTATATTCCTTTACATTTATTCCTACCAAACAGCATATGAGATTGCAAAAGAAAACATTCCACAAAATGTATGTATACACCAAAGTACTGTATTTAGCACAACTCTAATATATGTACATATTCAAAGCAGCTAGAGAATGTAGGTACAAAAGCTCCGCTTTTTTCTGATAATTTGGTTATTTGCTGTTCAGGAAAGCGTAATAAATTTTAAAAATTGGAATTACTAGTACACAGATTATTAAATAAGTTAAAGCTTTGGTGTTCAAACAATTTCATGTATGTAATTACTGATAAAAGCAGTTTCTAACTTTTCTCTTTATGAAAGAAGCCAGTTGATATCCATCTTTCATATTGAAACATTAGCTTATCAAGAACCGAAAAGGCTTAAATACCAAGGAGTGAACTGGCATAAGCACATTGAAAACATTAATAAGGAAGCAACTGATAGATTGAAAATACCAAAAGGACTTGGTATAAATGGAGTTGTTCCAAGAAAATTTTAAATATAACTTATAACAAGTGCATTAAACCTATTTTAAAATATTGTAGTGAAGGGCTTATAACTTCATCTTTAAACAGAAAATTCCTTGAGCAAATTCAAAATCAAGCGTTGTGATTAATAACTGCTGCCGTTTAACTTACTCCAGTTGAAGCTTTATTAACTGTTACATCCAACAAACCCTTCACAACAGACCAAATTAAATTATGAGAAGGTAATAAGACTACCAGTTTATAAGAAATGGTACAACTACCAACATTCTATACATAGTATGAAAACGCAGATTGGATTTATACAGGCAGTCAAGAATCTCAAAAAGCTTGGGTCACACTCCAAAATTTATTTCTGTGGTTACATAAGTGCAAAAATGTAGGCTATTCTGTCTGATTGTAAAGTTGTGCTCCAAGCTATTGGTTCTTCTGCTCAGCCACAATAATAAAGATTATAGAAATACATGACTCAGTTAAACAAATATAGAACCTAAATAAAAGGTATGTTTTATATTGGATCCCCACACATTGTGGTAGTTTTGGGAATGAAATAGCAGATATTTTAGCAAAAAAGGGAAGTAAAATCATCTTTGGGGTAACAGAAAACTTTTCATATGACTGAATTAAATGAATCATAAAAATAAAAGTCATGTCTAATTATAACCAACAGGTACCACTTGAAAATGAATAGTCAAAATGCAAGTAAATTTTGAATGATCGTCAATAGTTACTGATTTACCATGGAAATCATCTGTTGCTACATTCTAACTTAGAGGGAGAATGCTTTCACTGTTAACTCCTGAGCACTAGACATATTGTATATAATTATATCCCATTAATCATTGCACAGTTATTAAAAAGCTTGTTCTGTCATCACTATCAGGATTATGTAGTCAACATTTACAACAGTAAGCTTCATAAAATAATGTACCGCTTTCTTCTCCAAAATGCCTCACTGTTTTTACTGCGAAACCTATGATCTGTCAAAGCTTTTTCTTCTTGCTCTCATCCATTCAATTAAGAGAAAGGTATTAATGCAAGCGCTTCCACTGGTTTTATCAACAGTAATTAAATTTTCCTGTCTAAAACCATACCTTGTTTAAATGAAAATAGTTACAATTTTAAAGAAATTGTAGTATTTTTACATAAAAGAAGAAGGAAAAATAAGTTCAGAAAAACACTGGTTATATTTTGGCCCTTGGTCAAATTATCATGTAATTGATCTTGAGCCTGTATTTTCAAAATGTATCTCAAACTTCAAACAACAGTCTGGAAACAGTTTTTTATTTTGAAAAACGAAGTTCAGGTTTTCAACTTTAAGCTACCTCCAAGTGACCTCAGCAAGAAATTTCTTTAAAAGACATCAGAGGAGACAGTGTAGCAGTCTCCAACACAAGGGTACCATGCTCCAGCATTCACCATAAGATTGATGATGGGAGCAACTGAGCTCTCCAAACATGTGCTGTTTTACAAAAAGTAAGCAATGTAGCATCAGTAAACCAATACACATATGCTAACTTTAAAGTATGTATAGTTTTTTTCCTCTGAATGATAACTTAAAATATTGCAATTGCCCACAAATGTGCAGAGTTACTGATTTACAAAGCTGCTAGAGATAGTTGAATTCATGCTTAGCCATTATTTTCATGGTCATAATTATCTTCATTAATATTATATTCAATTTCTGTAATTTTATGTTGTAAAACCAGTGTAAAGACATTTCCAAGAAATTCTAGGAATGTATTCTCTTTTGTTATTGTGATTCTTGTAATTCTTGTTACTTTACTCAAGATGAATTTCGCAGTAGAAATAATCTCAAGCAACAAAGAGACCTGGTTCCATTCATGATACAGAAAATAAAACAACACAACCATTTGCATATTAGTTACTTTTTCGCTAAAGAAACCATGCAAGCTAAAAAGACTAGTGTAAATGCTTTATAGATGTTACATGATATTCCGATTTTAAAAACTTAACGCTAAAACAACAATTTTGAAAACAGCTAATGAATGGTAAAGCAAAAATTATTTGTAAAAGTTGTATAGTTCAAGCTTTACATTTTTTAAGCAGTAAGTTTTTGTCTTATCTCTTGTGGATTATCAGTTAAGTAAAATTATACAGAATCCATTCCAAATGAGGACTATTCTTAGAAAGTTTAAGATAAACATTTTATTAGTAATCTATTTTCAAGAAAACAAAAATTAACACTTTTACACATATAAAAGATGATTTGGGTAGGCAAATTTTTTAAAACATATTCCCTAGCATGCTAAAAATATGTCTGATTCAAGTATGAAATTTGGTATTCATCTGGTTTCTTGTATTGTCTAACAATATTTTCTAAGAATACTTCTTCTTTGGGTAGAAGGGTCAATGTAACTCAAATCATGTATGTTAATGTAAAGTAAAAATAGTGTTATAAAAATAATTTGAAATCTTTTTGAAAGCTTAAAATTATGTAAAATTAAATTTCTGGGGATCAATAATGAGTATAATGAATGACATGGCATTATTACCAGGAGGATATTATTGCGGTTTAACTGTGTTTTCATAAGACCATGAATGTAAATCGAGAAGCTCTTTTCTATTATGAGTCATAGTAAAGAGGGCAAAGATATATAAAATTCCAAACTTTTTCACCACAATTTGGCAAGTTTCATTTCAACAGAACCAGTTTTCAACTGAAAAAATAAATGTAATATAATATTAGAGAAAGTTGCACTGATTTAATCAACAATTACACATAAGAAAGCGTGCTAAGTTATATAAAAATCTTTAACTATAGCTACCTAATTCTTTAACTACGGAAATGCTTTATTCTTTGTGGATAGATACTCTTCCATTTCCATATGTTTACATGTTTCATATAACATTAATTTACATCTGGATTAAGTTATTTTATGACTGATATATTAATTTCTCACAACTGATTTTGGCTTTTTGTGCATAAGGGTCACCATATTTTACACATATTTGGTAAAGAAATCGACATATTCAGAATTTTAATATTTTTGGACTTCTTACCAATAAAATTATAACTTTATTACTGCTTAATTGAATACCTCAATAGAGTCTTGCTGCAATGGCAACCCTCCTTAAGTTTGTTTTCATACAATTAACTGTTAAGTTTTGGTAAAGAATAAGTTAAATAGTAAGCAATAAAGTTTTGTACATACCAAGAAATGACATTGATGACAATCACACATGTATGTATCATGAGATGAGACATTGTAACTTCCCTAAAAGGTATATTACATTTTATATGTGTTCTCTTTTCTTCTGCAGTATGGTTACGCAGAAAACGTCAACATCAAACTATTATCATGTACCACTATTATTTGGACACATGGCCAGCCTAATGGGAATAAAAGTTTGCCAGTGGAGTGTGATATTCATAGTCATTCAAATTCAAGTGCATAGATTTCTCATGAAAACAATAATTAAAATAACTACATACTTTTGTCTTAGAAGATATCATACTATAAATGATGCCTTTGTGTTGCCACATGTCTCTCACAACTTTTAAGAAAATTTGCATTAAAACTTAATTGTGGGTCAATAATGTAATTATTAATATTAAACAACACCTAACTGCAGAAATTAATTCTGCTCACATCATGTAGTTGCAGTTTTTGAACCACAGTTATTTTATAGGGTTTTAATTTTAAAAGCTTAGTCAGGTTTGTGAAATTCCTGATTCCTGTGCAAACTTTGACTTTGTTTTAACTTTTCTTTAATGTCATTGAACTTTTACCTCTTTAAGATGGCAATTTACTTTCAGTTTCTTATCAAGACAGATGCTGATTCCTTAAATCTGTTAACAAAATTATGAGGCACACGGACAACGGGGAATCTGTCTAAAACAACCATTTAGGTTTTGTACAAGAGTTTGTTGTACACATGAATCATACAAGAAGATTCTGTCTGCTGAAGTATACAGACCTTTTAGCATTATAGCAACACTGACACATTATAACATTCAAACTCGTGGTCTTACATCACGTAATCTCTGTGCACACAAAGCTTCATGTCAACTAATCAGCTAGCACATATAAAGTGGAGGGGGAACGAAAGTGTTATCCAGGGCAAACAAATCCCCATAATTCAGCCATGCATCCAAGCAAGATCTTTTTAGCATAATATTATTCAGTTTTCTGAACAACTTTTTGCTTAGTTTCATGTTTTTTTCTCTGTTTATTTCTTTGGGTGTAGCTTGATACTTTGTAAGCAGAAAGCATGATTATTGAGTAGGGCTGCCCACGGAGGTGGCAGATTGAACACATATCTATGAACTTAAAGAGCCTTTACAATAAAATATCATAACTATGACATGTAATTTTTGTACTTTCTACCCTGCCATGTTTTTATCACATAAATTATTAATTTTGATATTCTGGAATTAAATGACATACAGATTCATCATACCACTAGATGTCTCCAAAATGATATGGAAGTGGCCAAAGCTGTTCCCTCCAGTAAGTCTACGGGCTGAAGAGCAGGGCAATATAAAAGTAAGTGGAAGTTTAAAAGTAAGTGGAGTTAAAAATATTACAAAGATCCAGTAGGTTTATTATTTAGCTAGCAGTTTTTACTGTTTGCAAGAAATCAACTTACAATCTGCAGAATATAATTTCTGATGACCTTTTCTTTAATTTTAAATGTTATTATATTCAGTAAAAAGACTTGACATTGATGTTTAGGATTCTATGCTTCTGATACTTTTTATGAACATAATGGGTTTCTCTCATAAATATGTTAATCACTTTATTTTTCTGAGGCAACAATGTCCCATCTCCAGTTTGAAAAGCCAGTTTAATATGAAAGAGCATCATTCTAACTTGATAATGCACAACATTTTATGAAAACTAGGATATACCAAGGAACAGAGTAAATGAAGGTGCTGCTTAAAGATGAAAATAAAGTGAGCACCAACCTATTTAGATATGAGCTGGCAGTATACACGTGGCAGTAAATTAGCTTATGGTCATCACATTATTGTTAACTGTTTGTGAATTTGATATGGTCTTCACTGTGATATTTGAAAACATTAGTACAGTTATAGAAGAATACTTGCCTGTTCTTCAACTGGCAATACATTCACATCTAAGTAACAGTTTTCAAGATGCCAATTTCATAATTAAAAAGGCAATGAAAGTGCATAAATCATAAACAAAGACATATTGGAAAATATCTACAGCACATATGGCAAACATAGCAAACTTATGAAAAAACAAGTGTGACAATGCATTTTGTCTTAGCCCATCTTCTTAGGTATAAAGCTTAAAATGTGTGAGTTATTAAAAAGTAACAAATTATGAAGTTGCACAACAAAACTTTTACTGATTCTGATGATTTGTAATTCATTATAGATGATGAAACAAAGTGTCTAACTTAATAAACCAGCAGAATGCTCCACATTATTTCATATTGTTTTTGAGGCATAAATGTTTCACATTTAATTGGTATTGTTACAATCAAGAAGTTTGTAGTACACTTGAGATTCACTTCAGTTGGTGGAAGAGCTAGAGAACTTACAAGATGGTATATAGTTATCAGTGTTAAGGTTATTATCTAAAATTTAGTTAATTATTGGAGTTAATTTTGACATTCCATCACTTATTTAATAAGGAAAAGATGTTTCAGGAGCTCTTTGATCCCATCCTCTGTTCCTAGTAGATTGTCTGCTTTATTCATCGTGATGGTTGGCCTTGTTGCTGGTGATGGTTGGGTGAAACTCTGCATTAATATGCCTATAGAACTTACAGTTTGGGGAAATATTTACATTTGGAAAAATAGAAAACAAATTTTCAATTTTGAAATCCTACCAAGAGACGTACTTATGCACAGGTTCATTTAAACCATCACTAGGTATAAGGCCAACCTTCATAGTGAATAATACAGGTAGTCGAAAATGGAAGTGAATAGCTCCTGAAACATATTTTCCTTATTAAATAAGTAAGAGGTTTAGTGTCAAAATTTTCTCAACTATTAACTAAGTTGTTAATGTACATCATTGTCACAAAGTCCAACAACACTATTTTAATTGTAAAAAGTTATTTCCTAAAAGCTGCTCCTTTTCTTCTGATTTGCTAAAGCTGTGAACAGTGTGCTTTGTCTAGCATACAAGGAGGAAAATATGTGGCATGACAGCCATTATCACAAAAGAAATGTTTGAAGGATTAAATAATACAAAATTAATGAAGAATGTTAAAGAAACATTCCTTTCATGAATATAGATGTTGCTCTTGATAGTCACATTATTTTCGTAGTACCTAACAGAATTGATAATGATAAAATTAGATACATGTCACATTTATTTTCATTTTCTCAATCATGGCATAACCATGGGTCCTGAATTTTGGTTTTCTGTATTAGGTCACCCTGCAATATTTAACATGCTTCATTGTATGTCTACATATTGGCATATCTTAATACAAAGACATTTGAGCAATGCTGATTGGTACTCAGTGTATCATAAACTTTTTGATTGTAATTGTTTCTGATAACATTGCACTAAAAATCTTGTATTTTAATATTTTAGGTTTATTATTTATTCTGTATACCTAGGAAAAAAGATAATTTTCCAATATCTCCTGTGAACTGTTGAATAACATTCATTAAAATGAGCACTTGAAACCTTTCTACACATATTTTAAGGTTATATCACCCTTAAGTAACAATAAAAACATTTCTACATTTGCTCTACACGTTATGTAGGTACCCTTGTTTACTGGTGTTTTCTAGTTTCTAGCTTCACACTCTTTTCAAGGCTTTAAGGGCAACTTGAAGTACTAAATTGATAGGTATGCTTTATTATATAGCATTACCATGTAGTTATAAGTATCTATTTCAAATATAAGCTCTTCATCTGCTTTCAAATCTGATACAAGAATCTTAATATGTATTTAAGAGTTTCACTATTTAACAATGTGGTGTTATGTTTGCTGTAAAAGTCTGTAAGTACTTGCAACTTTCCAAAAATATGAAATAACGGTTCAGTGTACCAATGCAGAGAATTTAACAGTATTTCTCAGTATCATAGGAACACATGAAGAACTGCTTTAACAACTCAGCTCATCACTGTCTTACATAGCACCACTATTGATTTTATAATGCATAAGAATGAACATCAATTGTAGCCTCCTTTGAAGTGCCTGTTGCTGTTCAAGTAGTGCTAGATCCAAAATGTAATAGGTATAGAAGTGATGATAGCTTCACTTGAGGACTAGAGTAAGCTATCAGTATGCAGCCAGCTTAGTTTTCCTATTCGTATGTACACTGTTTCCAGCTTAGTTTTTGCAGACATACTGTTTTCTATCTATATACAGTTACACAGTATTAAATACCTACTTCATTATATGAGTTTGTTTATTGATCCTGAAAAACAGCTTTACATAAAATGTGGAGAACACAACAAACACTATTTACTCTATTTTGAACAGAAACACAAAGTAAGCAAACTAACCATAGATTAGCTATGCAAATGTGCTATAATCTGAAGATAAAATTCAGCATATGAAAAGTGAACATGTGCCTCATACAATAATTTATATACTTTCACTCTCAGCAATAATTTGTTTCAAAGCACCTACTGGTTCTACATAATGCACTAATTACACATTAATGGACAAAGGTCAAGTTTATGCCCTGACAAAATATTCTTTTACGTTAAGTTTTACTCAATGCCTTTACTAAGTTTAATTGGTCACAGCAATACAAAGAATGACAAAAGGTGATCAAAGTATGTCAATTTTATTCCTCTGCATATATTCCTATTTCTCACTTTAATAGGTTGGTACAGGTTTTGTAAAGAATGGTATTCTACATAATATTTTTTGTTGATTTTGTCAAGCCTCACATATTACTCTGGCCAGTAAAACAAATTTATACTGAATGATCTCAAAGAAATTAACTTTAAACATCTGAAGAGTTATAAATATTAAAAGCAGAAGCATTATTAACAGTGAAGTATTCTTCTTTTTTGAGTTTGATTTATGAGTCACTATGTTTACACTTCACAAGTGAAGTTGAGTGTAAACATAGTGACTCATAAATCAAATTAAAAAAACCTGATGAGTTACGCAAATAAAAATATTTGCCACTTAGGCTTCACTTATCTTAACAAATTGGTATTGATACTTCTTTTCAACTTTCATAATAAGAAAGAAAAGAAGTATCAACACAAATTTGTTAAGATAAGTGAAGCCTAAGTGGCAAATATTTTTATTTGTGTAATATCTATTGCCTCACTGTAGCTGGCTTCATTTTCTACATAACCTGAAGAGTTGTTTTTTAACACTTGTCAAAAATAAACACCTTATTTTTATCAGGCATCTTGAGTTTGGCTAGGTTGTTATTTGTACCTTTATGGGGCATCAAGCATTTAAAATGTATTGTCAACCCAGACAGAGTAACAGCACCTAAGTAATATGGAGAAAATGATGCAGGTGGTTGAGGTAGAGTATATTTCCATGGGTGATTGTAGTAGCAATATGCGGTGTCCGTTGCACACTGTTCTATCTCAAATTACATTCAAGAGGTCCTCAGTTTGAATTTTGGTCGGGGTGAGTTATCCTGACAAAGTTTTTTCCGGGTTCTCTAAGGTCTACAGACCCTGGATTCATTTGAGCATCATTTCACTCACTTCATTCATTGTCTGATATGACATAGCATTGGAGGAAGTACATTTTTAAAAAAATAAAAATTACAGGTTGTAGTTTAAACTTTTATCTTTACTTTCTTCCTTGGTTCAGTTTCCTTTTCTAATCCCTCACTGTAATTATCAGAAGAACTGGCACTATATTGTATATTGAGATAGGCAACAATAATTTCAAAATAAAATATAGGCAAATTATTATTTAAAGAAATAGCATTAAACATGTGGATTATTAGCTATTTTAACAGATCACTGAATGCTCAATCAATCTCATTGTTTGTAAATGTCAGGATTGGGCCTCACCTATCATTACAGTTTAGTTAGTGTTGATGTTCCCAAGTGGGGGTATTAAAATACCATAATTTATGGGTTAATTGGATCTTCTTTTTTTCCAGAGAAATGCATGAAAACTGGGTACATTATAAGCCATAGTATTTGGAAGTATTAGGGTCCCACCTAGTGAAGTTTTATAGCAAACTAACTTCCTGATAGCAGGGCTGCTCACATAAATTCTGGTTTCCCCGACAAAACATGACCGTAGAAATTACATACATTCACAGTGTTCTATATATTGTTTTGATAATGAGAATGTAGGTATAGCACAAAGTCATGTCAAAATGGAATGACATCTCTGAAGCAATAAAACGTTATTTTCTACATCCCCAGCAATGTGTCCACTCCTACCTACCATTATGGACAGCCCTGTCTTACAGATAGGTACATCCTTTACTATAAATAAAAATGTGAAATTAGGTGAATATGTAGTATATTGATGCCGAAGGATGACTATTAACCAAGAAGAGTATTTTAATTTCTTTGTTATTTACTGTAGGAGGTTTTCCCTTTGCATCTCTTCAAAATGTTGGCAGATCATTATTTGATACCAGTAAGTGCATTCTGAAACACATTAATTGTGATGTATGAACTAAATAATTACTGAAGTATTTTCAAAAGGAAATTGTAAATCAACAGCTTCTAGTAAATTTCCTTATGCCAGTAATATTATAGTTTTGCTTCTTGTTGAGGTTTATTATGAGCTAAGGAGTATTCAACACTGCAGACAGATGGAACTTCAGCTATAAGCACAATGCATAATAAAAATGGCAGTGATGTGGTAACATTTTTATAGAATGTAACTGTGATATTAGGCCTATGGGGGAATGTATAATAGTAAGAAGGCAGTGAAATATTGTTTACATTTTTTCATACATTTCTACTTATATCATATTAATATTGTTTGCTGTTTGCTACATAATTACCCTGATAAACTTGAGAAGCAGAATAAATTGTATGTAATTTACTATGTTGTGTATTTTACTGTAAATGCTATTATTTTAGTACAAGCCAAAACTTCTATTAAATGTAATAACTAACTTGCAGACATAAGCTGTTTTAGTAGTGTTTGCAAGTAAACTCAATGGCTTTATATTCTGTTATTTAATATTATTACTATTTAAGAATAAAAACAATAGTTTTATGAATGCAGATTAGAGTATAAGTGCCTAAAGCTGATATTACAGTACATTTAATGCAGTGTGATGTGATTTGATTTATAGGATGTTGTTTAGGAGTTACTTAAGAAATCTTGTCAGTGTTGTCAATATGTTCAATGTTGGGTGAAGAATTAATCAAACAAGCATAGGGATGAGGTACAGAGTAATACATCTGTAACAGTGATGCACAATCTTTCTAAGTGCAGCCTTCTTAACTGAAGTTGCTATTTATTTTTTTGGCTAAGTTCTTGATACTTTGGGGGGGGGGGGGGGGGGAGGGAACTCGACCTTTTTTTATTAGTGAAAACAGTACCATTATATTTACTTTATTTTATAAATTTAACCCATGTAACAGCCCACAAGCGGACCAGAGCCAGCCAACCCAACTGCCGGCCTCACACCCACATATGTAAGGCAGACAGAGGTGGGCAAACATTCAACTGATACAGGGAGGAGATGTCATCATCTCAGCAACCCCAGCCAGAAAGTTGGCTTTCTAGACCAGGGTTCGCTACCTTAGCATAGCTCCTCAATTTCTCCACGATACTGAGTGAGCACTGGTGCTATACCTGGGAGTTGAAATCCGCATGCCACAAGGGTGGATTCGATCCTGGGCAAATTCCGTGACAGGGAACCAAAGCATGATGCCTTAGCCCACTACCACAATGCACGATACTTCCTTTTATACTCTCACCATAATCAAGAACAAATACCAGTCTAAAAAAGATGTTGCAGATGACCTCAGTGACTCATTCTTCAAGTACAAAGCATTATTTTCATGATTATAGCCCATATTTCTAAGTACTTATAATTAAGTACATTTTCCAGCAACTTATGGTGTTTGTTGTTTATGATTTTATAATATTTTCTCTTTTGAGAACTAGTAGATACCCCCTCCCCTCCCCCTGCCTAACTTCTATGGTCATATCAGGGGCTCTGACTTGAGACACAACTGATGGTGTTTGCACTCAGTGAACTGTATCACTTTAAAGTTGATTTTATTCATTTTTGCACTGAATCACCTAACATTCACACATAAAATTTGCATATGGTAGGAAATGATCAAGAAAATTTCACTGCTATAGCAGGAATTCAACCTCTGGGTTGAGAGTTCAAAATTTTGACCACTCTACCACAGATGAACTCTAGGAATAAGGTTGTTTATAGTTATTTTACATAGTTTTAAATGAATAAGGTAATTTTGGTGATTGTAAAAGAAATTCATTGGAAATGTTTAGAGTTACAGTTATTATATCCTCTTTTATTTTAAGTGATATGAATCACCTTCAAAAAAGCAATTCATCACGATGAGAGGCTGTACATCACTGTTCTATGGAATTAGCTGCAATTTAGTACTGTTTTTATTCTCTTTTGTTTTGTAAATATTTGTTGCAGAATATATATTTAAATTATATGTCTTAAAGCAACAAAATAATCCACATGTAATTTACAGGAACTCTTCTCTTTTCATTTTATTAACAACCAACCAACATTAATTTATGCAAATTTTAAACATTTATTTAGTTTAATATCATTTCTTAAATGTGTCATTTCACATCAGGCTGCATTATTTTAACTATAGATTTCATTTACCTTAAATTTTTGTTAACTCTCTTCTGCATTAAGTTTATTCTACAATATATTATAGTCATAAGTCAATGCAACATAGTTTCATTCAATTATAGAATCATAAATCAATGGAAAAACTGAACAAAAATAGTATATTGCTTGACGGAATATTTGGTATTACAACTTCTATGTGGAAAGTGTGAAATAAATAAATATTCTATTTTCATTTTATAAAATATTTGAATTATACTTTTACACTCACTGTCCGCCTACACTTGTGACTATTGTTGTCCCCTTATCAGCTAGGTGTCGGAGCAATGGCCTTTAAAACATGTTTAGAAAATAGAAGTGAAGCTGGATAATAGGTGTAAAAGTGCAACTCAAATATTTCATAAATTTAATCAAGTGCTTCACTGTACTGATTCTTGTTATTAATTTGGATATTCTATTTGCTATCACTAAACACTCAAATTAGATGCAGTTTCAAGCACAGCAGATTAATTCTATGATTTCCTAAGAGAACATACACTTACAAAGCTCCAATTTGAACGTAACCAGAACAAAGCACACCATAGTCTGTGTCTTCAAAGTTGCTTTGTGGACTGCACAAGAATCATTGAACACAATTAACTTAGCCTGCTCTCACTTAGTTATGTTTTTGGTGTCACAGCCTCATTAGCAATACACAAATGTCCAACAACTTTTACATATAAAACTAGGGGCATGTAAACATTTTGGACATTATCTCTTTATAGCACACATGCATGTAAATAATCACTGGATGTCTTAGAAATGCTCCAAGAAGCGTCCACTGTGGCATTAAACTTTGGCACACAGTTCTCAATCATATTTCTTACTTCTCCAATAAACAACAGCACTTAAGTAACAGAGCAATAATTCCTTCCATTACTTTTCTGAGCCTGATTTGTAGATAAGCTACCACAGGTGTTTTGTGAGTGTTCGATATAACTACTGTCAAATTTGGGCTTGAGGTATTCTAAATACCTTTGTATGTTGTGCACTGTTTTAAAAAGTTGATACCATTATTGCTGTATGATAAAATTCAAATATAAACAAAACAATACTTTCTTCATAAACATCAATGTATGAAAGGTAGAATCAGAACTGAAAAGTTCAACCACGGATCTTCCACTCTACATACGGCTGCTCTACTATTGAGCTACCATGGCAACATGCTGGTACAACATTAAATTTCCCTATTCTCTTGCATTTTCCTGTTAAACCATGGAAGATCCATGGTTCAAATACTAGTTATGCCATTGAATTTTTCAGTTCTGTTTCTATCTTTAAAAGTTTGCCTACATACGTTTGTGTAAGTTAAAACAAGCCCGGGGCTTAAGTACTTATGAATTTTAAGTCATCTTTGAGGCATGTGATCTTAAATTGAGATTTTCTCATGGACTGCCAGGAAAATGCAAGTCAGTTGGGAAATTTAATGTTGTATCAATCAGCATGTTGCCATGATAGCTCAATGGTAGAACAGCCTCACATGCCGAAGATCATGATTCAAATCCCGGTTATGACATTGAACTTTTGCATTCCTGATACTACCTTTCAAAGTTTGCCTACACATGGTTTGGTGTGTTAGAACAATCAGTTATCATGGATTGTATTTATGAGTGGAAATCAGTATTTTAAAATCCACTTTAAAATTCAGCAATTATAAAAAAAATTAGTGAATTTGTGAATGTTATATCATTTATTAATCATATGTTTACTTAGGATTTTCATGTTTCCCTTAGTTAATCTCATATCCCTGTTTACATTTGTTTATTCATGTAGGAGTTTTTTATGATTCCTGGTTTTATATTTTTCTCCCTTGATGATGATAATGATATTTGACTGATATTTGTGTTTAAGGGTGCTTAACTGTGAGGTCATCAGCACCCTTCTTTCTCCCTTCTCAACATCCCAGAATGATCTAGATAAATTATAGGTTAAATTCAACCCAGCATCTCTTTCTTATATTCAACCCAGCATCTCTTTCTTATCTGCCAGCTGGCATGAAATCAAAGGGGAAAGGGAAGGGGACTTTCCACTAACCAACACTTTTATTAGTTTACTGTAATTGTGCTAACTATAATCATTAAATGTCACCAACTTAGTATATATTCTTTAAAATATTAATATTATTGGGATCCAATACAATGTTATGTTTTAGTAACTCAATGATGGCTGATCACATTGACTATTGCACCCAGCATGGATTGTGAGTGAATTGTATTGTTGTAACCCTTTTCAGTATACAATAGCAGCTGAGTAGGATATAGATTTATAATGAAGGACCTTCTTAATCTCTCCTCAAATCCACTTTTCTTACAATTTTACACCCTGCCTATCACAACAATTGGCAACACAACATAAATTGTTTTTAAAAGGAGTGCTACATATATTGTAACACATGAAAAGTTTATAAAGATAATACTGAGAGAAGAGTGCACAAAAGCATTTCAGCAACCATGTTTGAAAATGATCTCTTGGATATCTAGCAAAGGTGAATACCAATATTAAACTCTTTGCTGGAAGCTAATGGCCATAATGATTACAACAATAAAACTTATAAGCTTTCCTAAAACACAATAGTGACATACATAGGTAATGAATGCATTATATTTAAAAGGGATTGGACAGAATAAGGAATGTCAAAGAAATACCTTTTTACAGAAAATTAATTAAGTTTGAGTATCCCACTTGTGTAGCAAAATGAAAAATGCTAATTATTTGGGACCATATAACTTAGTGTTTTTAAAAAGCTTAACTTAAGTGTGAAATAACAGGTGGTGTAGTTATCTGAGTTTGATTATTGACATCCGTTTATAACAATTTTAAAATTAGCATGTTATTTTAAGTTTTATACCAACTATTATGTTGTATGGCAGTATGTGGCAACTTAAGGTTTTAATATCTACAATGCATGCCTACACAAAGTGTAAATAGTAAAAAGTTCACACCAAAATGTGCTCTAGATGGCACAAGCAGCACTGTTGTATGCATAAAGCATGCATTTTCAAGAAGATTGTCACTATTATCTTTATAAACTTTTTGAAAAGAGGTACTCTTTTGCAACAATTATGTATTTTTACACTGCCTAAGTAATGCAAGAATTTTTTCTCACATATTTATAGAGTCTCTCTGTAACATGTCAACATAATAAAGCTTCAAGTCATCTACATACTATTGATAACTGAATATAATTTTGCTACAAAGTTTTGAAATTACAAAACAAAAAGTCTTTTTGAAGAAGAAATTAATCTGGCTTCAGAATGCAATGCTCCTAGTAGGGCAATAAGCATGTCTGAATTAAGAATATTTTGTGGTTAAATATAGAAACAGGCATTTAGTTTACCTCAAGCCTGGGTGCTGTGTTTTGTTACTCTAACATAAGATAGCTCTGTATTCGAACAGGCAACCCTAACTGACTGGCACCTCCTGCCATCAGTCTTTCAGCACCAAGTGATGCTCTTATAGTCTTCCTACAGAGAAACAAAAGGTCTTGTGGTTGAGTCCAGTAACTCATCATTGAGATCTTCAACTGATAAAATACTGGACCAAGCACTTTGTAACACCTAGCGTGTCGGAACATGTTACGCATTACATGAGCATGCATGCGTCTTGGCTGTTCACCCATCATTTGTGAAAGTAATGTTAGAGTTCGCTGACATTGTTCATCAAGCTTCCGTCTTCTGATGACGGATCTTAGGAACCATGTGAAGGCTGAACATTGCTCAGGACTGCTGGAGTTCTCTATAGTCTCTGCATTTGCTGTATCACAAGATCCCAGAGGCCAGACAGAAGCCCCTGCATTGAGGAGCACTCTTGTCAGGTGTATACTGTCATCCATGTAGTACACACTGTATGTAAGTAGACTACGACCCTCTTGGTTGACTTCATTAGGGTCACTGCCTGCTTCCAGGAATAATTGACTCAGCTCTGCAGCTCGCTCAAACTCTCCTTCTTTAAGGAGCCGTCTCCCTGCAATGAGTAGTGGAGTGTTGCCCTCAGGGTCAGCGACAGAGAGAAGCAGATGATGTTCTTGGCAAACCAAACGTCTTTCCTTCCTTAATGTAGCCAGAAGCTTCACACTTTCTAGTATGGTTGTCCAATTGCCTCTAATGTCTCCTGTAAATCATAAACAACTATCACTTAGAAATAAAGCAGGTTCTTCCTCCCTTTATGAATTTCATAGAAATCAAATCAAATAAATGATCACTGTGAACTCAAAGAGTTAAAATAACAAAATTTTAAATCAGAAAATCAGCAACTAGGAGACAGCTTTATTAAAACAAATTCTGTTTGATGACACAAGCATGTTAAGTTTACTATAATAGCATTGAGAAAGAATTATAAAAAGATCTTATGTAAATACTGATTCACTTTGTCTACCCAAATTTACATACACATTATTGTAGTATTCACATAAAAATTGATTCTTCTATCCATATTATATTATTCACACTCCATTTAGTCTAGGAATAATTTAAAACTAAGCAAAAATGCTTAGTTACATAAAGCATGTGGAAACAACATTCAAATGTCTAGCAGTGGCTTTCAGTTTTTAAGCTATGCTGTTTTCTGTCTCTCTCACCTACACACACATACTGGATCCTTTTCTAATTTCCAGGTTAAACATTAACAATTATTTTAATGCACCATCTATGTAATTAATCATTCTTCCACACTGGCCATGTGTAGGCTAAGATTTGGAAAGGTAGTGTCGGACTGAAAAATTAAATGCCATAGCTGGGATTGGAACAACAGATCTTCCATTCTCCGTCCTGTTGCTCCTAACCATTGAGCTACCATGCCAGCATGACATTAAATTCTCCATTACTTGCATTTTTCCTGGTAAACTACGAGGGCTTCTCATACATGTTGCCATGGTAGCTCAATGGTTAAGAGCAGCTAGACAGAGACCGGGAGATCTGTGGTTCAAATCCCAGCTATGGCATTGAATTTTTCAGACACTGACTACAAGAAACTGTAGCAAGTCATTAGGTATAGTTATAAGCAAAGAAGCTACTGATTCGTCCAGATCATAATGGACTAGGCTATTACTGCTTAACTAAACACTACAAATAGGTTCTAGTCTTATGTAATTCAATTTTGGAAGTATGACATCATATGCATAATAATGATTATTTACCTTACATATGACACGTGAGAAATTTAATTTTTTGGTTTAACTCTGGAATACATACCTTTTTGGCAGCTATTACTACAATTGGTGTGCATTATGTGAAAAATACTACATAGGCAAAAGGAAAAGGAACTTGGAAACCAGGCTAAAGGAAAACCACAGAAACACAAATAGATAAATCTACTGTAGAATTTTTGGACAGAAAATCATAACTTTGGTGAAAATATAAAATTGCTAAAACCACTTACCTCACCAACAGAATTGACCATGTGGAAAAAAGTACACATCATTAAAAACAGTATCAGTGTAATAAATGTTGAAATTCCACCATTAAACGAGATGTTAAAACTTTGCACTCTAATACCAGATGACAGCAATATTAGTCCCAGCAGGAAGGAGAAAAAACAGAGAGCTGAAGTCACCTAGACTCGGATTCAGGTAGGAAGGCAGGTGGAAGTTAAGGTCCACGCATAGAAAGAGACAGAGCTATTGGAGGTGGTGTTGCCATATCGTTCCATTTCTGGAGGGCGGTCAAGCATTCTGACATAACTTTCCTTTTGTGTTTGTGTCATTTACCTCGTGATTTAAATATTGGAACCCCATTGCTTTTAATGTTTTTGCTAGCTTCTCTTGAAATAAGTTGCACTGTTGTAGCCCAACTTCACAACGCCTGCTGTGTTCTACAGAGCTTTGGCAAATGTCAGACCTAGAACCATGGACTGCTTCGCTGTTTATCTCCAACTATTTTTGAAATACTTGTATACATGATACACAATTTCTCTTGCCTGCCTATTCAACACCTTACATACTGTTGTATCGTCTATTATAGTTCACAATAACACTTTATTTCACCACTTATTTCCCAGCAGACAAAAGAAAATCTCAAGAAGTGATTAGAGAACAGCTCTGCTTGTACGCAGATGCTTAAATGATGTGCATTGGCTGTTTAAGTCATGTGACACTTCCGAGTTGCTGCGCAACTAACAGACGACTGCCTTCCTAACTGAATCAGAGACTAGCAGTGATGATGAGGATGAATGCCCTCAAAAACACTTCAATTGTGTTCTGACATTTAAAAGTTAAGGTGAGTGCAAGTATGTCTGACTACTTCAATACTCCAAAAAATTGTTTTTACTTTCCTGTCAGAGGCTCGAGGGTACAATGTGCATCTTCCCTGCTTCCTAGCCTTCAGTGGCAGTTCTAGTAGTGTTTCAACTTAATTTTCAATGCTACCCTTGCTTCTCTACAGAGTATTTTCAATAATTCTCTTTTGTTTGAAACTGTCTGAATTAATGCTATCTGCATATGATGAGCTGCCAGAGCAAAACCTAATAACTTTGGGTAATTGTATGCAGTCTGATTTGTATTCTGATATAGTATCATGAAATCAACTCTAGGCTGATCTAATATTCCATAAAAGAAACAAAGAAGCCATTTTCTTGTGTGGCGAGTGGCATTGTAAGTATACACCAGCTGGTTAAAAGCATCCATCCGTCCTGTAGTAGAACTGTAGCAATGTATGATTTCTAGTTTCCTTGTTGTGTCATCTATTTTCTTGTCACTGTGCATTGTAAAAAAATAATTACACTTTTTCCTTCCTTTGGAAAACAAAGGTTTTACTTTCTTGGAAAGCAAATTGGGAGCAGAGAACCCTCTTTTTTCCATTTTGAAGGAAGCAATTTGAAATTTCTGCTTATTCTTCCTAGCATGACTACAACACTGAGTTTATGGTGAGTAAGCATCTTCTCAGCAAGAGGAATGGATGTAAACCAGTTGCCCATAACCATATTGTCCTGTTCCATGAATTAGACTGCTGATTTCATAATCATACTGCAAAGAAAGGGGGTCAGTCCTGCTTCTATTTTGCTTCCAATATATGATAATGACTTTATCATGTAGAAAGTTCTGCTGTCACACATGGTAATAATTTTAAGACCATATTTATTCGGTTTGGATGCTATATACACTTGGAGTGGACAGTTTCTTCGACAGCCAAGTAATTGTTCATCTATGGTACAATATTCGTGAGGTGTATAGTAACAAGCACAGTTGAAATGAATGTAGTCCAGAACCTAGTAGAGAAACAAATTTATCCTTCTTATCTTTTTTGTCCCTAGCATCAAAATGTAAGGAATTTAGTAGGAAAAAAACAACTTTCTCCTATTATTGCTCTGTATACAGGGCCACATTCCTTGGACATTTAGCTTTGCCTGCTTATAAGTCTCTGTAATATACAGAGGACCAATAAAGACAAGAATTTCCATTTCATCTGTTTGTCGCAGAATTTTTTAGGAAATGTATAATTAGATCTTTGGATGTTTACTTCTTTATTTGTGTATTCAAAAATTTGTGCAATAATGTTACTGTCGAAAAGAAGTTTCTATGCTTCAAGTTCATTTCATACCTCACCTAAAGGCCGCACTGTGGCTCAGTGGTTAGACCACTTGGCTCTCACCAAGGCGGCCCGGGTTCGATCCCAGGCGACCACAAAGTGAGATTTGTGGTGGATAACACGGCACTGCGGCGGGTTTTCTCCGGGACCTCCGGTTTCCCCCGCCATCTCATTCCACCGGTGCTCCATCTTCATCTCATGTATGATCAGTGTCATCACCTGCGGTGCCGTAGTAAAAGCGGGCGTTAAACACTACACATTTCATTTACCTCACCTAATTCCTGGAATTCATAGGATGTTTCTCACTGCTGTGTGCCCCTGATGCTTATGACATTCAGTATTCCATTTGTGACATTTCTGCCAAAAGGTGCTGCTGAAAGCTTTTCTTTTTTCCCAGATAACTGACTCTGTAGCAGATTTCACTGAAGATGACTCGGACACGAGTTGAAAAACGTTTTTGAAGGAAAGGTGAACATCAACCAGTCTGAGTGAGTACTCTTATAAATGAAGCATGCCAGCTACCTCACTTTAAATAATTTGACAATTCTTTACAAGCTGACTGTTGTCTCTGGCACTCAATTCAGTGTCTTCTTCGGAATGTACAATTACATTATCCTCAGTTTCTGATACAAGATCAAAATCACTGTCTCCACTATTACTATTTTCTTGCAAAGGTACTCTGATTGTTTCACTAAATGTACAACTGTCTGCTCTGAAAGTCATTTTGAAGCATAAACTTATCACTGAAAGAAGTAAAAGTGAACGGTATCCAACAATAACCCCACAGCAATACAGAAACACAAAACTCTGGCTCCTGAATATCCCAATCATCAATGCATACAGAGTGACCATGCAGGCCTGTGTCTTTGTCAAGGTCAGAGCATAATAGGAAAATCATTAACTTAGAATAGTAGTATATTTAGGGTGCATACGGAAAATACAGCAATTAACATTTAGGAAAGCACATAATAAAAGATACAAATAGTTGAATAATCATGGGAGGACGTGCATATTTACCTGGCATGTGTTCCAGAGTTAAAATGTAAGCCTTATTTTACCTTATACTTGAATTGCAATAGCAGATTTGAACCCAAGCCTAGAGTATAAAGAGCAAGAATATTTACTGTCACCACCATGATAACTGTTATCTATAACTTTATTATTGCAACATCCAGAAGTTAATTGCCTATGCAAGACAAAAGTTTTAAAATGTTTTATTTATTTTCCTTTTATTGCATATAATCTTTTTATTAATTTTCTTAGAAAAGAAAAATTTACTCACCCATAAGAAGCAAGTATAATGCAGCTGGGCTATTGCCAAATAGCTTGCTGAAATCACAACCGTTTGAGGAACACATTTTGTGGAAACATGGACCAGAAGTTGGTAACGCACAAGTCATGTGCAGTGATGGTAAACTTTCACATTCACACTTCTGTGAGAAACAGAAAAAAAGAGATTATGTTCATACAATAATGATGATGATGATAATAATAATAATCATAATAATAATCATAATAATAATTTACTTATAGACATCATTACAAGTATCGAGATTCAACTGTATTGGAACACCACAGTGAAGGTGTAAAAAATGCGACTCATCTAAAATTTAATAATCATTACAAGTGTTTCAAGCTTTATCATTTCTAATACATTTATATTGGTATTTACAATTTTACATATTTACAATTTTTACACATAAAATTTAATACACAATTGTATCAATAACAGAAGAATCAAATAATTGTTTTCCATGTTCTTTGTTGGATAATCACAAACTTGTAAAATGTTTCAGCTATTATTTCAAATTGTGCTTTTAGATGAAATAGCAGTATTAATGAAATGCGGATAATGAGATCATCAAAAATAAAAATCAGTGATAAGTACTTATAAGGTGGTTCAGGTCTGAAGCCTGTATCTTCAATAGTGCTTATGCTTTATCCAGGACATATTAATACAGTTTGCAGACCAGTATTTATCATGCTTTTCATTGTTTACATCAGTTTTCTTTCTATGATCTGCAGGATTATAGTAAACTTAATGTAACTGCAATTGTGATAGCCTGAACACAAGAAACTTAAATGTTACTCATAACTATAATATAACTGTAACCAAAAATAGTTTGTCACATACCTAATAGACACTTCCTGAAATCATGTGATATACGAAGTTAAGTTTCCAAAAGTTACCAATGAACAATCTAACTGCATAAATCACATTGTGCTGAAAGGAAGGAGGGCAGTACTTGAAGACCTAATTAGATGCTTTAGAAGTTTATAATTAAATGGCTTTTGGTTAGCTTCAAAGTTCACCCACCCCCCAAACCTTTTGTTAGATACTGATTATTTTTCTGGGTGGTGCCAATGTTGTCAGTTGCTTGTTCTAGGGTACATATAGGTACTTCGTTTGTTTTGATTTTTTCATAATCATCATGCTGCATTCCATTAGGATTATTGTAATTTCAGTTAAACGTTTAGTTTATAATTCTTGTAGATCAATTTTTAACATTTTATAATTTTTAAGAAATTCCAAGTTGAATATAAAATATTATCACACATGAAGAAATAAATTTCAAATTTCTATACAAAGATATCTGGTACATATTTAATAAGTTTTGGAATCCAAGAATGTCTGCAATCATGAATTCCAACAATATTCAGATTCTAGTTAGAAATTATCAGCAATCAAATGAACCCATATGCATTATATGATATATGTAACCAAATATAAAATATTTAGAAATTGTTAATTGGACCAAACCTTATATCCTCTGTATCTTTCTCATAGTTTTTATCATAAACTTTCATAAAATGGACTTCATAATGAAAACTTTCTTTTAGATTGTTAATGACTTTAAGGGAAGAAAACCTGCTTATAGTATTTTCACAATATGCAGGAACACATTCTCATCATTAGCACATGGACATTTCTAAACAGAAATAAGCATAAATATTGAAAATGCATATAAAATTAATAAATGTTTACTTTTCAATACATGTTAGAACTTAATAAAAAAAAGGAAAAAAAATTATCCTGCAGCTTGAATGGTTACCACAGTTTTATCGTTGTTAATAGAAACCTCTCAGATAATGTACTGATTATCCTGTAAGAGTGAGAGCGGAACTGCCACACTTCTCAAACCTGCACTAAGCACCAACAAACGCATCACTTCAGCCAATGGAATGCTCAGGAATCACAAAGGACAGATAGATGTGTCCATGTGGAGTAATCAGTGTGTTATCTGAGAGGTTTCTATTAACAAAGATAAAGCCATGGTAACCATTCGAGCAGCACAATAATATATGTACCTGAAAGTTATGAAAAAGCACATTTTTTATAGGGAGGTATAGGAAGGTCCTCTTAAGAAGTGATTAAACTTATTCTCTTTTTCTTCAAGGCTGCATTTTGTATCTATTTTTTCTCAAATTTCTGAAGCAATTAACTAAAATATATTTGTGTTACCTCATGAGATTTCAGCCGTGCAACATCAGGATTTGCAAGCAGATCATCTATCATTGGCATATTCTCATATGATAAACATTCTTGTAATACTGAGCTACTGGTTTTTGGATCTGTAACAAGAAATTTAAAATGGTCAATTAGCTGTTAAACATATTAGAATTTGGATCTTAACCTCTTTAGTCCTATGTACATCCTATAGGTAAGTAATGCAATACAACTCTCAGATATACAGAATGTGATAAAATAGTGTAATGTGAACCCAGGTCCAAAAATTGTTTATTTCCTTTTTAGAGCACTTTTTCTACAGCTGAACCCCCATACAACAACACTCAATGACAGAATGGTGGGGAAAAAAAGGAAATCACAGCACATCTTCAAAATGGCCTCCATTAGCTCCAGTGCATACATCAACCCACCATCACATGGACTCCCTAATGTGTTGAGTCAGGCCTGGAGAGTTTCATATTGTTTGGCAGCCTTCCATAATATGAGCACGAAGAGTATCTATATATGGAACTGGAGTTAAATAAACAAGAGATTTAAAGTAAAAATCTAGTGGGTTTAAGTCAGGTGAGTCTGCAGTCCACAGAATTAGTCCACCTCTTCCTATTCATCTACCAGGAAACCTGCTATTCAGAAAATGATGGAGAGAAAGCCTGAAATGAGGAGGAACTCTATTATGCATGAATTGAGTACCAGAGCCTAACCAGCAGACTACATACTGTATTGTAGCACAATGACAACAACGGTGAAATGCATTACCTATAAAAGCAAATGTTTACTACTGTACAATTAAATTGTTGATCTGTTGTGGGGTTATAGCTACAGGACAGCTACATATTACACATCTCACTGTGTAAGCAGAGTTGTAGAAAAGAAGTTCCACCATAGAAATACACAATTTCCATCCTATGTTCATATAACATTTTTATCCTCTATAGGCAAGAAACATTTTCCCAACGTTTTGACACACCTTTTTGTTACAGCCTGTTTATTCATGGGAAACATGCGCTTTAAAGATATTGTTGACCTATTCATATTAAAAGTAATAAATTATTTTTGAATGGAAAAAACAAATATAAAAAGGTGTTATATGTTGCATTAACATAACATGTTCTCCTCCAGCATTAAAATATTACATATCACTCTTCTATGAACTATTCTTACAAAACCATATTTGTACATCTATTTTTTATTAATAGATAAACTTTAATTACACATTTATACATTTCACTGCAGGTGTAAGAATGATACAGCAGCTAAACCAATAGTCAGTTTTTAAAATAGTCACTATGTAAATTTCCTCTGAAGTTCTCTTTGCATGACCATAAGAAAAAACAAATAGCGACTTACCACTCGAAAAAGGCATAAGTATTTGAAAACTCAAAACAATAACAAAGAATATTGTTAATTGTTAATACCACAAATTATATTTGACATAAACTGTGTGCCTTTTTGTGTAGTAAGATTTTGTCTATTTCTCACAGTTTACCAATTATACAAAAGGCATTTAGAATGAAAAATACTTTACTACCTATTCACAGAAAAAATAATACACACTCATATACAGTGCTGTAGTTGGGCCGGTATGGGCCGTTATGGGCCGTTATGCCCTACCACCTAAAATTTGAACACACTGTAAGCATACTGTCTAAATTCGTGAAGCGATGCTTTGGTGAGTACCATCTAAACTTTTTTCCAGTTTGGTGAATACTGCCGAAATATTTTTTCCAACTACAGCACTGCATATATATATATATATATATATATATATATATAATTATTTGTTATGCAAATAACTTGAACATATGGCATTTAAATAAGAATGATAGAGCTATTTTTGATAAAATCAAAAAGCAAGAAACATTTTTCCTTGTAAAGGAAAAAGAATTTTCCATTAGAGTGGAGGTATGAAATATCATCTTGGAAGTCTTTGTGTCACATTGGTTACAAGTTTGGCATTTAACCAAATATGCTATATATGCTATATGCATGTATTCACACATTTTTCTCAAAATGCCTTTCTTTGGGGAGGGAGGGAATTTCAAAATATTTCTGGTGAAATCCTGACATCAAATTTTTTGGATGGAATGCAACATTTTTTCTACATAGTATAAGGAGTAGAGAAAATAAAAAAATTATGTTATTAGTACTTTTTCATTCAAATTAACTACTCATATTTAGTATATTTCTATAATATAGATATTAATCCCATTGCACTGACTTCAAATTTTCAATCTGTCTCTCAAAACTGACTGTGGCCTCAAAACTCTCAGCTACAAGACTACAAATGGTTAGACCACACTTTTGAATGAGTTTGCTATTGCTGAGTACCAGTTAGAGGAATGTTGCACATCTGTATCATGAAACAACTTATATCACTGCAGTAATGAGTTGAAATTTTATACAGAAATTTTGAAGAAATAATGTGTATGCTGATTAAGTGGGATGAAATAACAGGCTCTATAGAGAGCCTCTTAAAATTTCAGTTCTTATGATTGTTTTAGAAAAAATTCTGTAACAGTAATAACTATTGCAAATGGTAATGCATTATATGAGCATAAAACAAATGCAACTAAAATTTAATGCTGGACGTTCTTTTAGAATCTTGTAGACAGTGTTATAACATGCCAAGCA